>CP045897.1:25121839-25139726 GCA_013387185.1 Caligus rogercresseyi
TGTATTTCTTATAAAATGATGATTTCACGGAAAAATAACTGTAGAAAAATATATTTACCTTTTGTTTGAGACTAGACTACTTTGTGTTCCATCATTATTGATATGTCACTATTATAAAAAGGACTGCTTGTGTGTCTAAAAAAATCAATAGATCCTTTGGTAATAGCATAGATAACAAAAAAAAATCATGTTTATGTAGCTCAACAACAAGTAATTCAAGTCCGCAGAAATTTTTGAAGTCTCGTTTTTGTCTCCCAAAAATTGCCGCCACGGCATCAATCATGCTTTTAACATTACATGAGTATGACTCAAAAAAGGGCTCGTAGTGTCAGTCAAGCAAAGTTCGTCGAAGATAGAAGCCAAAAAGCGGAGAATCCTTGATTTATATCATGCAGTTAATGTCAAAGAATGGATATTCGAGAGATTGGAGTTGCAAATACTATGATATGCGATGTAAGCTTGTTAATGGTATTCACTTTCCAGGAGACATTAATGAGATGACTCTTTTATTAAAAATTGACGGAAATTATCACAGTGAGTCAATCACTTCATTTAGGCAGTTTAGAAAAAAATGGGGAGCTCCTCAACAACCATTTCGAAGAAATATTTGTTGTTATGATTCAACCGTATTATTTTCGCACAATATTCAAAGCGAAGCTACGAAGCACATTTTGTCATAGGGATATATTGTTTTGACTGACTTCGAGTCAAATATCTACAAGGGACATCATTTGTGTGACAACATAATGGTGCCATCACCCATGGCTAAAAAAACCATGTATTTTTGGAATGGTAAATCCATTATATTTTTGGGGTTAGGAACCATAGCCTTCCGTCAACGGAAATGGCTCTAAGCTCCTTGGATTAAAATTGGTAAAGCATATTCAAGAAGAGGTCCAATGCTACTTTCAACCCAAATATGGTTTGCTTAAAGGCAATTATGGAGATTTCGATGGACAAAATTTACGGGCCTGCCCGAGACTTCCGGTCTCGTTTCGAAGACGTAAACTACTTTGGTGGAAATTATATTTCGAATTAGTGTATATAAATACTCAGCAGCTATATAACGAAATTTTGTATTTTTTATGATGAATGATCCCAAAGCCTTCTTCGTATATATACTACTTATTGTTGCCCGCGGACTTAAGATAAACCCGTACTATCCATCACAAAGTATAAACAATGCTATATTTCTTCTTATTCCTTACCGCAAAAGAGACATGGCTAATTTTTCTATTCTAGTTATATTACAGCCGTGTTTAGTTTCAATTTGAATAATTTATTTGTCTGCTAGAAGGTAGGATCGAAGAGTACAAATTTAGGTAAAGTTTTTGAACTAAAATATAATCTAGTTAACGATCCTATCAGTTTCTTAATAACAAAAGAAAAATATTTTAATCATGTTGTTTACTCATTCTACCTCAGAAAGGCAAAAAGGCAACCATCTTACAATTTCCTACAGTAAATTTAAAATTATCCTTAACAATATGCCTCAATTGCCCTTCCAAAACGTTCTCAGAAGAAACATAAAGACCTCGACGAAAAGAAAAGCGTTTTTAGCCCCTTTATATCACTGAATGTAAGTCTACTCAAAAATAAGTATGATAGAAACTTACATCAGGAATTGATCATCAGTAAATGATAAATGTAACTGTACACAATGGGTTTATTTCTACATGGAGGAAGAAGATAAAGCTTGGAAATAGTACATATATAATTGAATCAAAATCATTCATGAGCTTAAATGAAGCTATTTGATCGTCCAATAAGCCTATGATCAAGTAGCATAATGTATTTCTATGAAACAAAACAACTGTATAATGTATGTGTGGGTGATTCATGATTATGTGAATACCAACTTTCTTTGTGTTTGCGTTGTGAATGTTTTTCTTCAAAAACATTATAATCACGTAATATCTAGTAAATATGTTGTTTGGATTGTAATACGAGTTTGTAGAAAATAAATAATATTTTTGTATAATGGTGCAACTACATTTTTTAACTATATATTTCTTACAGTATAAATTTGTATTAGGAGCTAATAGGGCTCATTGGCATTGATTTTGAAATCTTAATTTGTCATAGCTGTGAAATATGAAGTAAGGTTCAATATTACATATTTATGACACCAAGAACCCAAAGTCCATCCGACTTGTCACCCCCAAACTACCATAATTGTTAAATGTAGAACCCAATGGCCCTTGGAGGATCTTTTAGCCTATTTGGTTCGATAGAATTGCATCCGACTGGATGTAAAATAATTTATGGAAATGTAGTATAGAGCTATTGGATGATCACTAGAGCCTAATATTGAATGACCATTTCCCCTCGTAGCACCAAATAGTTTTTTTCTTCCTTTTTTGTGCCTATTCATTTCGACAGAATTGCATCCGACTGGATATAAGTAAGCATTATGGAGTTAAAATTACTCTACAAACCTAGGATCTTATCAATGAGGTTGACCACAGCTGACATTCCCTCTCGGACCTGGGCCTTCATCACTGAGAGATGAACTATGACGATTTGTTTTAAAGCCCCAATATGTCAATCTTGTGATTGGTGAAGATTATTCAAAAATTATGATTGTGTCCCTCAGAACTCGATTATTCAAATGAGTATGCGTATTATATGATTATACATACTTAATGAATCATATAGCTTGGACGGACAACTTATTATCATTCAAAGAACCAATAATTAATATGATATCATTAAAGATATCAATGATACCCTTTTCTACATTTGCAGAGCCTAACAATAGTTAGGCTTAAGTATTTTTTTAAACCAACCGAGCGTTACGCACGAAGAAACTGTGATTCCTTAGATTTATGATTTTTCAGGTCCATTTCATAAATATATATATTTGCCCTATGCTATTTATAGCTTCTTACCACACACCTTGAGGATACCCTCGAGAATCTCCAGTAGTGTGATCTATTATCTGCCCTCGGTACATACATTAAAATCAAGGGATCAAGGAATGCATATCAAAATGAGATTTGTCCTTCCAATGGAACGGAGATGCTTACTTCGATAATAAGTAAGCAACACTTGCATAATAGTATCTTATTGATAATTATGACCATACAAATTAATTTAGGAGTTAATGGATACATTTTTGAGTGATCAGAATACCTATCGGAATGGAGATACCAGTGATTGGTTAAGTTTGCGATCCCTTCCAAAAGTTACAAAAGAGATACCATCAGAATGAAGTCCAAGTAAGAAGTTAGTGCTTTTTAAGCAACTCCAGACGATATATCATCCAATTAGACTTGTTTGACATACAAGAAGATTACTAATAAGATTAAAGCTAATATTAAGATACTGATTGGTATTAAATGTGATTTTCACAATATAGTTTTCCTTTTTATTATTAAACTGGAATACAGAGTCATTCTGTGTGTCCTCATGAAAGATACACATTTTCTCAAATATTTTCGACTTTTTAACGCTTTATACATTGATGCAGAAATCAATCCTGATTGCAGACATGCCTTATTGATACTATTAGGTATGTCTATGCATTTACCCAGACATAATATGCATGTCCTTTTAATGAATAGCGTGAAATAGGTAAATATGATTAAATACCAGTTTAACTTATTTAATACATGATCGTATATATATTTCTACTAAAATATTTACAAATATATGTTTTTTATTGATATAGGTGCACTATTATATATTTATTATTTAACTCTTGTTGTTTAAAATAAATTGACAAATATTGGCTGGTTTTAATCAGAGTTAAAAATGACAGTTCCCTTTTTTTGGAAGAATGCTGTTTTCTGTAGGGTTTTGGTGAATTATGCCTATAGTTGTATTAGACTCTCATATTTGGGTGTCCCATTCCAAATGATGCCATGACTTCAAGAGTGTTTCTATAGTGTCATTAGACAATATAGTTTCCATCATACAAAGCGTATACAGTGTTTTGATATCGTTGATCCCTATTCAATATCAAATCCTCCTTTTTGTTCGTGTGGTAGAGGAATACATCCAAAAGGTGGTCGGAATGTCATGAAATCAGAGGGATTTTACCTTACGCAGTGAACATATCATCTCCATTTTATGCCGTTAGGGTTAATAAGAGTCATCCTTCTCTAGGAATTTCTTGCTTGGAGATCCTGGGGCTGAAAAGGAGTTGTTTGTTTATTAATGGATATTAACACCTCAAATGTACTATCATGGCTCCATCTATCTTATTGATTATGACTATTAAATTTATACAGCTTAGAGTATTTGTACATCCTATTTTGTATCTATCTATTTTATCTTAAATTTTCCAGATACGATACTTTTATTCTTACATTTAATAGAAATTATGAAGGGAATTGTTTTTAATATACAAATGTGTTGAGTAAAAAACAGTAAAAGTATTTTCTATTACATTACATTCATAATTTAGGCACATCAAATGTATCAATTTTGAATGGGTTCCGTATTTAAAAGTAATTATCAAAACCACTTTAAAAAAGGAAATAAAAAAGTAGTAGATTTTGTTATTTAAAAAAACCCTGAACTATTACACTTGGCTTTTTCTTATAACATAACTTTACATCATTGAACAGTTTGTCTATTCTTGAGTTATGTTACGGTCTCAAACATTCAGCATTGTGAGGCGGAGCATTGAACCCATTGTGGATATGAATGTATAATTATTTCATATGTTAGAAAAACACTCTTTGGGCTCTATAGATATGAAAGCAAAGGTCAAAAACTCACAAAAAGATGCATTTTGATATTTTTACACTATTTCTAATACAAGAACCGTTTTCTCAAATGATTCATTGCGAGTTTGCCTCTATTCTTAGAAGTATTGGTTTGCGATACCTATGATTTTGCCCACTATTTATCATTTAGTTAGGCTTACAGTAGTAAAAATGTAGATGGCCTTAGCAAAGAGCAGATTACATACTCTTGAATAAACAGAGGTGAAATGCATTAAAGGTTCAGTTAATTCTTAAAAAATATAAAAATATAAAGATAATCATTATTAAGAAATGTCCTTGTCCTTTTAGAAGACAGTCATTGATCTCTTTTTAAGGAGATTTTAGTGAAAATTTAACTTTGCACCATTTGCTTTTTTGATTGTTTATGTAAATTCTACAAAAGCATTTTTATTCATCAACAGTAATTAATTTTATGAGTGTTAAAAGTTTTTATGCCCTTTTTGTCGTTTCAAAGAATGGTTTATGAACATAAAGACTCTTTCTCGGACTCTTTTAATGGGGGCTTTACCTTTGAGGATCCTCCACCATTTCGTTTGGAGCTGCTGAGAGATATCAAATCCGAGCAGGAATCTAATCACTACTTCGTCTTTGCATCCATCTGGGACCATCATGTCCACAGGTCCTTCATCCATGATTGTTTTACAGGAAATGCCGTGTCCCTTGGACCATTGTCAATCACTCCCCCTCAAGGATGATGCATGCAAAAGATGATTACAGTGTTGAAAGGTCAAAACTCCAAACACTACTCACACGTCATCCAACATATTTTGTTTATACACCTCTCTTATACATGCAGAACATCTGACCCTTCCTTTGAGTATGGCAACAGCTCTTATGTATGGAATACTGCAAGTGATACGTTATAACATAACTCGGAAATGCCTTAAAAACCAAGAGTTTATTGACCTTGATCAATAACCTTTTCGCATAAAAAATATGAAAAAAAATATTCTTCTTCTTTTTCTGCAGTCTTATAAGTAATTATTTTGCAGGGCCCTTCTAAAATGGATATTATTATTATTATTACTACATTTCTGTAAGCAAATATTAAACTGGTTAGTTAAGTGATGGAGGCCAGCAATTATGCCATGTAGATAATGCTACTACTACAACTTCTTGGACCTGGGGTGAAATACGTGAGTATTGTTGTAGTAAAATATGGCTATTTAGGGTGTGTTTCACTCAATCTTATTATTTTAGTAGGAATAACAAATAGATGGAGTACAACCTGAAGACAGCTGAAGGATTAATCATAGGATCATTATAATCATTGCAATGTGAGAAGTGGATTGGTTTGAAAATGCTCAACACTCAATCTTAGATAATATTATTGATTTTATCGAACAAAGGATCGATGATTTCGATTATTGTGCTGAATTATATATGAAATCGATATATATATATTATTATTTTTTTGTACGACTGTACAACTTATAGTAACATTTCAGGGTTTTTTTAACTCACACTTATACAAAAGTTAACAAAAATCACCTCAACATTCCACTAAAAAAAGTTAACACTCACACACACATATATATATATATATAAACTTAATAAAACAAAAAAATATACTCATCAATATTTTAAATCAAACAAACAAAAAAGAACTACACTAGCATTTATATAATTATATACCCAAAAAATAGCATTACAACTTTGGCTTATTATAAAGCCAATATATATTATTTAAAGTATCATGATTGACTTATGAAAGTCTATGGTTTCGACAAGGGCTGCTGACTCGCTATGATTTATGAGTAAGGAAAAGTCTAGAGTCCGATGTAAGATATTGTATAATGGAGTTTAAGGTGGACTTTCTATTTCGGCTTATATTTAAGTAAAGAAATCTCGTATCTGATATTCATTTATTGGCAAAGCCTAGTTGGTTAGTATTATTTCATGGTTAAAATCATTTAATTATGTTATTATAGGATAATAATAATAAAATAATACACTTCAAAAAAAAATATGATAAATTTAAAATCTGAAGAGTGACAGACATATATTTAAAACCCATTGTATTTGAAAATTACTTTCCAGATAAAAAACATATCACTTTATATCTTATTTTTTTGCCATATGCTTCGACAAAAATAGCTTTTTCCCCTATATGGTTCGACAGAATTGCATCCGACTGGGTATAAATAAGCATACTAGTATTAAAATTAGTCTATCGAACCTAGGATCTTATCTATGAGGTAGACCAATAATGACCATCCCCTCTCGGGATCCGAACCTGCGCATCTAACATAAAGAGTTGAACACGCTTTAACGCACACGGCTAACGCACTCCCTTTTTTGCCCATATGCTTCGACAGAATTGCATCCGACTGGGTTTAAATAAGCATACTAGTATTAAAATAAGTTTTATTAATTTATTAGTCATTAGAATTTTTAAATGCACTTCAAAAATATAGATATGATAAATTTGAAATCTGAAGAGTAACGGACAAATATCGAAGAACATTCTAGGTTAAAATTACTTTCCAGATAGAAAACATATTCATTTATATCTTATCTGTATTTTTTTGCCCGTATGCTTTGACAAAAATGCATCCAACTGGACATAAACTAAGCATTTTAGCATTAAAATTAGTTTATCGAATCAAAGACATGTGCCCCCAATTGACTTTGATAATTATGGATAAAATTCATTTGCATTTGATAAAATCCTCGAGATGTCGTCGGCCTAATAGAATTTGAAGAATTTTGAAAAATCACGATTCTTTTATATACAAATTTCACATGCAGTAATAATGGAGTTCAACAGTTCAGACTTATATTTAAGACATGGGTGTCTAACGTTTACTAATTTACTTTTAATTCATTTCATCCAATAACTAAACAAACTATGGACAAGAAGAAAAAATATCGAGATAACCATACTTATATAGGTATATATATATATATAAGTCGGATTATGCCATTACTTTTTTTAGATATTATATTCTATTAATTTAATAAACAAATTAACGGAGACAATTTTAAAGATCGTTGACCAAAAGCACCTGCATACTCTGATATTTATTCAATTTAGGGTGCATTTCATGAAGGACTTCATCATGGGATGCAGCTAAAGTTTGTGGTTGATAAATACTTATATAGTAATATATTTTTGTATATCACCTAAATCCAGCAAAGGCCATTAAAAGTAATATTTTATTCATTCTTGTAGGCCTCTTGAGAGTCATTCTTTGGTAATGGAATCTCTGCTATCCTTTGTTTTAATGATCAGCATGAAACTGAAGGATTTTATTTAAGGAATGAAGTGAAACATAACACTGAATTGCTAACTCATATATAATTGGATGATACAATTTCATTGAATCAGTCAGGCAGGGAAAAATGTGTCTTGGGCACGTTATCTTCGAGAATGTCGCCTTGAAGGCCTTTGTTTTTTATTATTTCCATTTTTATTTTAATATATATATTGCAACAAAGAATATAAGAAATAAATTGCCCTTGACAAATAGGCGTGCTTTCAGTTTATGATAAAAAAGGTTTTTAACCCAATAAGATTCTACTATTTTAGTTAGGTTCAACTTTATTTTTATCCTAGTCTGAACTCGGATAAAAGAACTTTGAGCTCACAATTGCGATGGTAAAAAAATACTTAAATATTACACTTATTTAATATTACTTCGGGGATGACAGGGATTTGAAGTGGATTTTGGATTAGTTTATACTAATTTTCTATTTGTCAAGTTTCATAGATTTGTGTTTAATTCTGAAGGCAAAAATGTATCATTGGTTAATACAAAAAAAATCCAAATAGTTTCAAATAGCTCAGAAAAAAAAATAAAGAAGGACTAGAATGTGTATCTTATGCAGAATCTACAAAAATGTTATCGTATGAACCACACTTCTGTAGCAAGTGATTTCAAACTGGGACAATAGAGTATTAATTTACAATATGGGCAAGAGACTTTCCTATCTCACCTAAGTAAATGTAAGTAAAACGAGGCGGATTTTTCACGACTGGGGCGGCGTAGAGAGACGGGGGAGGATTCCCCTCGACGGAAATTTCGAGAGGAAGACGCTCCCGGCACCCAATTTCACAGTACAGCCACATCTATTTGCAGAGTAGGCTAACTTGAAATATTTATTAGTATTTAGCTCATTTGGCATCTTAAAGAAGCACTCAGAGATGCCAAAATTTAATCACTTGTTTCTTTTGGCATTTCCAACAACTCCACAAAGATTCATCCGAATCTGTTCCGTACTTTATGAGTTATCCTGCTGACAAACAAACCAACGCCAGTGAAAACAATACCTCCTTCGGCGGAGGTAATAAGTCAGATTAGAAATGTTTAAAAGGAGCACTTTAGCGTAATCGCAATATTATAAATCATACTCAAAAAACGTAAATTAGTTAATTGTATATTGAAAAATACTTTATTCATTGAATATTACAACTGTCGGATCGATTATATTTATGAAATATAGCAAATAGTCCTTATTATATGATTTATTTGAGTTGTTAAAAGTGTCGAAGCTCAGCACAATATTATCTAATAATCATAACATTGAAATAAGTAATGATTGTTAATTAATATATATATATTTATTTTTGAGCCTAGAATTTCATAGAATTTTATTTGTTCAATCTATTTTTTCTCATTAGTTTCTTCCGGAAACATTTTAGTTTTATGAATAAATGTGGGACTAACTAACATTTAATGTATTGTTTTCTATGGGTAGTCAGAATGGTTTTTAAGAATACTTGTAAAAACACTTTTGCTCAAAGAATTTCGGATAACGTTTTTTTTAATATAAGGAATTTTTCCACTTTTTTCGCCAAGCGACTGTTTCGTATAAAATGTATTTTAAAGGAAACTTCTAACTTTTCAGCATCTGTTATTTATCAATATTGCACTATTGGGCATTACTGGGTTATTTTTTGTTTTATTTCATAATAGTCAATAAGCCAACTTTTAGCACTTTTTCATGAATGCATATTTTTTGAATAGCAATCAATTTGTTTTAGCATATAAATAAAGTATGGGCTTATTAAGTGGAAGAGAGAATAACAGCCCTCAGTTCTACATACTTAAATATTAAAACAAACGTTCATTCAAAATAACTATGTGAATAGCCAGGGTAACGAACCGATTACTCTGTCTTTTTAATTGTAGCTTTACAACACATATTTCCAGGATGGGTGGTCGATCAACGAAGGAGGGAAATGCCTCAATGATCACAGTGATCTCTAAATTGTATTCAAATGTTTTTTTTCTTTTTTAAAGTAAGAAACAATATATGTATGTACAATGTACATATAAGTGCGTCCATATAAAGATTTTTTCTTCTTCCTTCCTGGAATTATTTATGGTGATTTCCAGACTTATGAATTCAATTTGATTCACGACAATTTATTTTTCAAAGCGATGATTGAAGACTTGAATTTCCTATTTTGTGACTATTAACATTGATTGTTTCCGCTCCGATCTATGGAACTTGCAATGGAATTATATTAAACGCTTTCTTTTTTACGAAAATACAAAGAATATGAAATGGGGAAAGTGTTAATTTGAAAATTTCCGTTTCCTAGAGTATTTCGGTCAATCTCCATGTTACTTCTTATGTAACTAAAGTGATATTTGTATATATATATATATATATATATATATATATATATATATATATATATATAAGGCTTATATTTTATACTGTACATATATTAGGCTATGGTGAAAATATTTATTAGGAAGGATGGAGAACAATCTTTAATTACTGGTTGGGATCACATTTAGAACCAAATGAACCGAAGAATGAAATAGATATAGTTCAAAATTACTCTTTATATATGGATGGCCTTAATTACCCTTCGTTACTTCAGTGCCTTCAACAAATATTTAATTATGATTGTCAATAGTATATATTTATTTTAATGGTAATTTTACCACTCAGGGATAAATAATGAAGGACCAAATACAAAAACTGAGTTTACACAGCTCAGTTTGTTAAGTTTGTTCAACTCTCAATGTTGAGGACCTATGTAGGTTCGAGTTTATTTACGTTTGATAGGCTAATTTTAGGGTTAAATGTTTATTTATATCCACACGTATGCAATTCTATTGAACCAAATAAGTAAAAATAATTGCCATCGATTGAGGGACATTTTCAGTAAAAATATATCATTTATGTATATCGATTTTCATTTTTGGAACAGTAAAAATACGGATAACAAACTGGGACCTTTTCTCAGACGTGATTGGTTCAGAGAAAAGGAGCCGAAATATAAAAAAGAGTTGACATTATGAAATAAAAATCCATTTCCTCCTGCCTGTCGGGATAAACATATCAACTCAGATATTAAGCATCTTTTTCATGGAATATAAATGGATTATAGTTATATCACGCATTAATCTCTTATACCAAGACCTCACGCTCAGTGAAAGGAATAATGTTTTCTTTTTACCATCTCTGTGTTTTTTTTTTTTTTTTTTTAGTTGAAAAGAATTTATTGCTGTTTCACATTATACACATATGCATTACATTATAGAACAAAGATATAAAACAATACACACATATACAAAGCAAATGAACACGACACACAGAGGGGTATATGTGTTACTACAGCAGGAGTTGATCTAAAGTATTATACAATATTAAAGTAATCACTAATTATTTTTTCCATTTTTGAACATTTCATCAATTAAGGATACGTAGGTCTTCATCCTTTCTTGCAGGAATTGATGTCTCTCATAAGAGAGTGATGGCATCTGTTGATTAAGTGGTCTGCGCTTGTGGCTCTTCCATACAGATATTGCAGATTCCGTCAATTTTTTTCCATTTACTTAGATGAGCCAAAATGGTCCGTGGCCTGTATAAGCTTGAACAAGAAGACTCAAGACCATCTCTGTGTTATCCTCCAGACAATAAGATTTTGGGGAAAACACATACATTTGAGATGCCAACTGAATAAAAATATATTTATCGGTGAGTTGGAAAGAATTTGAATAAAATAAAATTATCAAAAGGAACGAAACACCTCCTTGAAAAAACTTTGTTTGTAGTCTATTTTTAATGTCATATTGCTTAATTATGATGAAATAAAGTCCAGGAATTAATCTCGAATGATCAGCTCTAAATATAAGGGATTCATGTTCGACTCCTGATAGAGAAAAGTGGAATTATCTTTATTCACTAAGGTGTATGCATTTCCACAGAGATGTAATTCCATTTATAAAAGTCCAAAAGGAATCATAATATTTCGTACATAAAGATCGGCAGATTGAACAACTCCTTTTTCAGAAGAGGTCCGATACTTCCCATCAAGTTCCCTAACTCATTTAAAGATTTTATGTCGTGTTTTGAAATATTCAAAGTGATTATTATTTAAAATATTGGAGAAGCGTTTTTTAAAGTATGTATTGTACCATTTTATGTTTGATTGTTGTAATTGTTGTCGTTCCTCTCCAAAGTATTCATTTTAGACTACAATGTCTATTTACGTTTTTTTACGCAATTACTTTGGAATTTTGGGAACGGAAATATATATATGTAAACAAATTTACCAAAGTCCCTTTTGTTCCACTTGGGTCTAAGTGGATCTATGAGACCAATGTCAAATCGGTTGTGAGCTACAGGGTCATTGTTTTTGTACCAAGATTGCACAAATTTCTAATAAATACTTCCAAAAGAGCAGAAGTTAGGCTTATTAAGCATTACTGGATCCATGAAGTCAACCCCGACTTCTAGAATGGAAATTATGTGTGAGTTCATCCCGCTGCACCTACACTTAATTGAACGTGCCTGTTTATTAAGAATACATACAAAAATGGACAACCCTCTAAAGTGGCCCAGTCATATAAACAGTGTACATCTACATTTTCTAGATGGCTACATAGGCAAATATAGCATCTCTACCCCTGAACCTAGCACTGAGTTTTGGTCCAACAGTCTGGACTACAAAATAGTCAATAAATGGGATATAGCTGAATATGATATCATTGGATATACAGAATAGTTCAAAAGCAAATGAACAGACAGTTACAGGATGGTCACTGACAAATCAAGACAACGTGATAAAAGAATGGTCCCTAAAGCTTGGTGAAACGAATCTAGTATACCAGGCGGAGGTTAAAGCAATCAGAAATCTTGCAACAAATATGCCAGCTGCTAAAACAAATGGTTGAAAAATATTTATTCTTTCCGATAGTATCTCCGCAATTAATAGTTTGGATTAAGAACAGACACAACAATAAATAAGACATCATCAACTGTAAAATCGCTCTCAAAAACATCGGAGCAACATCACATTGAGATGGATCAAGGTCACAATGATAGTACTGGCAACGTGCTCGCAGATGTTCTGGCGAAGGAAGGAGCTTTAAAAGGATTGTCTGTCACTGTCCCAGTACCGATGTGTCAATACATGAGTACCCTATGTGAGAGCAGCATGAATGTCTTTAAAAAAGACTGACGAAACCAAAAGAATTGCCGGCATTCTAGGCTGTTTATTGGAGTGCTAATTATAAGGAACAAAACTTATCAATTCAAAAGACACAAAATTTAAAGTATCGTGGCCATTGTCAGTGACCACATTGGTCTTAAAAGTTATACATGACGTCTCTACAAGGAGTAGGAGGAAACGCCGGATCATCTAATTTTTGACTGTATCCGCACCATAAAGGAAATGTACCAGCTCGTCGAGGAGTCCAAAGCTTGGAAGACGCCAAAGGATGCTCAATTCTTGAAAATATATGATATTTTCTTACCTTTAACTTATTCAATAATAAAGGTCTTGGCTCCTAAGTAAACTATTGCCTGATGATATCAGATTGGGTTCCGGTGGGATGGGGTCTACCTAGGTTGAAGCAAACAAATAATCGGTCCAAAACGTTTATTGACTGCAAATTAAAAAAATAATAAAAGTTAATTTTAGTAAATGAAAGTGGTTGTAAAATTAATAGTTATAATTCAGTTATGCAAAAGTATTTTTAGGCTTGGTCCTTGACCATGAGATCTTCAATCGGACTCTAAGTTGTTTCAAAACAAAACTTACATTATATAACCAATGTCAAATAGATACCCCATTCATCATTGGGACATGACATTTAAATTAAACGTTTTAAATCAACACTTAAATGAATGTAACATAGAGATACCTACATTGCCCATTATTGTGTTGTCCTGAATTGCGCAAAGTTCATTGACTTAAGATACCTCTTGATCATGGGAACCATGATTTAAAAAAATGAAGATCTTCTATTGAAGGTAATGAGTCTTATCATGAAACACGAAGATCACTTTTTTCAGTTAGGTTATATATTTTCAATAATGTAATATTGCCGAAGTTTTTCTTTCAATTCTAGGTTTTTTAAAGAATAGCAGAGGATAGTTGTAGAGCTATATATATATATATATATATATATATATATATATATATATATCAGGAAACGACCGGTACCCGGCTGTTTTTTTAACGTCCCGGCCCAGATTCGAATATTAAATTTTTGAAAAAATATTTTAAAATTATTTGTAAAGACAACCGTCATCACTTTTAAAAAAATAATGGGAAATTATTTTCTCTAAAAAAACGTCGTCACTTTCAGAATGACGAAGCACGAAAATATATTAAAGTCTCAGCCCGGTTTTGGCCCGGCCGGCTTGAAAATTTAAGTCCCTGCTCGGGTTCCGGCGAAAAAAGTGTCCCGGTCGTTTCCTGATATAAACATATATATATATATATATATATATATATATATATATATATATATATATATATATATATATATATATATATATATATATATATATATATATATATATATATATATATATTAAATGACATTCTGAAACACCAATATTTATTATTAAGCACATACAAATATCAGACAAGATCTCTTTGTATTATTTATGAAAATCTTTTTTACAGGCTTGCATATTAATACGATGATGCAAAGGCTGTCTCTCACTCAAAATGGACTTGCAACACTAAAATGCTTAAGCTTTTATATGGAATGTCAATGAAAGGTTAGAGGTTAATATAGGCCTTTTTGGGGGTTCAACATATACTTTTCATATCTCACATGGCCATGAAAGTTATATTTTTTAATCATAGATGTGCACATAAAGAGGAACTTATGGTGTATATAAACATCATATTACATAGCTAAATGAATAAAATATATTAGTTTGCTTGTCAGCCATCGGACGTATCTACTTATGAATGCATAGGACATCAATATATAAAACAAGGGGACTGTTTATAATTTACAATACTTCGATAATAGATCAATAAATACAGCAAAAAACGCCAAATCTAACAATAGCTTATGAGAGAGATATATTTGTTTAGACATCACTGGCTACTAATGATATAAAACATAATATCATAGAATTGCACTGTCAAGTTTATCGCTATGTAGGCCAACTTTTGTAGACGCAATATCAAATAAGCGCCTGACAAGCTTTGTAAGGTTTCTTACTGATATATTCAAGATTATGCAGAAAAAATCTTATTTTTGTAAAACAATATTGACTTTTAAAATCTTGTGAACAAAACGATGGATCAAAAGTGTATTTTATAATTTTCAATAGCGATAGAGTACTATATATTTGTTTGTTCCCCGTAGTTGGGACAGACAGCGACAAAAATGAATGAAGAGAAGGAGACCTCGTTCCACTTTTTATATTTCTGCCCAATCATTATCCCTGTTGTTAGTCAGTAGAGGAAAAAATACAAAGGGCATACGGTGAACACCTTGAACCCCCAGACTGGCTAATATCAACGTCCCCCAATTATGAGAACGCTTTTCAAATAGAGTCCATAATTTCCAAGGTTCAAGGAATTCTGTACGCCTCGCAGGTCAAGGGAACCCTCTCCCTATAGGACTGGACAAGTTGGTGGAAAGATACATCTCCCTCCTAGACCGAATCAATTATTAATAAACATTTTTATATTTTATGAAAAATTGAATCCAAGTTTTATTTTTTTTAAAGCATTTTTCGTGTTTTAAACTTTATATATTGACCATTTGTCCCCTACCACTTTTCTATTTACAAAATGTTGTATGAATGAAATATAATTTATAACTATTATTTAAAAAAAAAATGAAGAGAGTGAGATTTTTTTTAAATGAAATTGACATCATCTCACTTCCTATTTCGAAGAGAATAAAATATTAACTACTGAGTGATCTATTGTTTCTCTCCTATCCTGGCAATATCTACCGACGCTCTGGGGCCAGAGAAGGACTTTTCTCGGAGGTCAAAGGTCCCAGGTAGAATCTTATACTTGAATTATCTTTCAGAAGATGAGAGAAGCGGATTCTTAATCACTTTAGTGATCATGCTCCCTGTTAAATTTATGTAGTTGATCTTTGGTAGTTAATGAAGGGCATTTTTAGTATTAGGTAAAAGGAGATTCAACATTATATCTGAACATATGGATATATATAATTATTTTATGATTAAAATAAAAAATCATAACAGTTTTGTACAGTTCAAATATAATATAAACTACAAATAATTTTATTATTCAAATAAAATGATACCCTTATATTTCAATATAAATGTTAATATTTTTATATGTACTCGTAATGGTCGAAACATACACACAAAAAAAACTATAAGAACCAAAATCGATTTATTTCTTAATATATATGACTCCCACTGCCGTCCTGCCCTTATGCTTTTAATTAATTTAAAGTTGGAGGCTCTTCAAGATCTCTATAATTAATTTCCTCAAGACTTGGCAAGGACTTCCCTGAGCAGCGGTATAATTCTTCTTAAACTGCATGTTTTAACTCTCTTCATCTCTTTTCCTCCTATATGAAACATTTAATCAAAGCAAACAACTTGATTGGTCTCCAATGGAGCAATCATAAATGATTTGTTGAAGGTACGTTAAAATCAATAAGACCGTGAATACTACTCAGTTATAAAACTATATCATCAAAATCCTTCTGAATAAATTTGTTTTTTCTCGTGTAGATGTTTCCGACCATCCGATATATGTGCTTCTTGAAGTGAATCTGAGATATTAAACGAGGGATCTGAAGTTATTTTTTTTTGTTTGATGAGATTTTTTTTAGCTTCCAATGGTTAAAAAATGAACGAAAATAATTATGTATTAAAAAAAAACGGGAAAATTTTGTGAGCAATAAATAACATTAAAGGTTCTTCACTATTTTATTAGATGGAGCTGCATGATATGTGGAGATATGAATAAGGATTATAGTATAAAAATTAATCTATCGAACAAAATTGAGCCCTCAACATTGAAAATCGAGTCCCCTTTGATTGAGCTACTAAGATTTTTCACAATCAACTGAGTACATCATAGAGTTTTTCCTTCAATTGTTTAAAAATATATAAAATGTTTAATTTTTCCTCCCACATCATTGAACATGTAAATATGTTATGATTATAAATATAAACTCAAATCTATCATTTTATGAATGAAATTTATCTAAATTACTTTCGCTTCTCGGAAATGTACATTTTATTCACAACATTTTGAGTAGAACACACTGAGTAGAAATGTTGAAGTCCCACGTTTTAACAACATGGATAACAACGCCAGTGAAAACAATACCTCCTTCGGCGGAGGTAAAAATCCATACACTTGAGCTTATAAATTAACAATATGGCTCTATAACTAGATCTAGGATCTACTTTTATGAGTTTTCGAACTTGTAGCCTCATCATTGAAATTAGAAGGCACTACAACTGATATAATGGATGAAGCCAGGCGTGCTTTCAATACGAATATAAAACATAAAATATTTTAGGTTTATTTTTACTAAAAATGGAGTTGTAATATAAAAAAGTGATTCTTCATATTAAGAAAAAATCATTTAAACAATACTATTTTTAACAACACCATCAGGAATCAAATGTTACTTTCTTTAACTTTATTCTTAGTGATGTGATATGACTTTAATATACATGGTCCTTAATATATATATAAACTTTTATATGGCATGCCTATTTATAAATGTACTGATTTGTTAAAAATACATTTTATTGATATATCCTTGATTTAAATGAGCCAACGGTCCTTGAAATCCATAAACTAACTAATGCATTGCTTTGATACAAGTTATTATCTTCATTGTATCAGAGTGAAGAAAGGCTCATATTTATTTTTTCAATAGTTTTATTCGTTCCAGAAAAAGATTCAAAATTATCTAACATAA
>CP045897.1:25139826-25157559 GCA_013387185.1 Caligus rogercresseyi
CCATCTTTGAATGAACCTGTTAAACTGATCCCCAGTTAGGTGACACACATTTGTGTTGGTGCAACTATCAATTAGCTTGTGCCAGCAACCCCTGACCTCCAACGTATAAACAAGGTTATAGCGTTTTTTATAACGAAAAATATGCACTTTTTTCGCTACAATTAACAACATCAAGAAACACAAATTTAAAATAGTTTTTGAGATTACAAGTTCTGACTGATAGTACTTTAAAAACAATTTATTTCATACTTTAGAATTACGCCCGTGAAAAAGTACAATCTTTAATGGCAACCACTCTCTCTTTAGGTAAGACAACCAAATTCTCCTAAGCGAGGCTAACGAAATCCATTTGATAATTATGCATAATACCTTTCTACTTAAAAGTTTAAGCCGTAACGTGCAGTTCTTCAACATTATATAATGTTTTCCCAATGTTTATGGGCACAATTGTGAAAACGTTGGATCATTCTCCATCACTCAAGTATAGCGAAGCTCATTTCGCCATTGAGTTTGATAGTTCTGAATGGGATTACATGCACATTATATCAAAATGCGTCTTGTCATCTTCCACCAGGGTTGATGCTTAATACATATGTCTGTATGAATTTTGCAGACCAAGGACATTCCATGAATGCAAGATAAGATAGGAAGAGTCTTTGGTATTTTCAGTTGACTTTGCATCCTTCCAAGCAGCTAAGAATGTCCTAACCTATCCGCATGAAACACTTCAATTTAGGAAACTGGAACTCACAAATTAAAACGATTGAATGATCTATTTACCTATATAAACCTTTCACATTCAAAATATGATTTGGAATCAAACAATATTAAATGAGTTACACTTTAATTTAGATTTAAAAAAATGCTTGTCGTAATCTATATAATAATTCACCAATCTCAATCCGTCTGTATGTCCGCACGCTATCTCCTCCCACATTTATGGTCAGATTTGAACTTTGAAGGTACCTATGGAATCCTTGGGTCAAGACGGACCTAAAAAACTATTTGCAAGTGATGGGACCGAAATGGGAAAAAAATCAGACCTTGTCTGATTTGAACTACCTACTTTTCAAGGTAAAGAGAGGAAAACATAAAAAAGAAAAAGGGAGGAGTAGTTAGATAAATGGAAAAGAAAAAGCATCTCATGTGACTTAAAACATATTCTTTGTACAAAGTCAAACTTTTTATGAGGAATGTTTGTACAAAACAGAAAATTATTTTCTCTTCTCTCTTACATTCTTTAAGGTCTGTTTCACTCACAAACTAGCTCCAAAACTACCCTACCCTGAAGGGCGAACATAGGGGCTCCGTAGTCGCCCAAATATGTGAGTATAATAATTAACCCAAAGAACCATATGTGGTCCATTGGTTGATCTTATAAAAGTAGAAAATCGAATGCATTTAAAGGCTTCGATTTTTTACAATCCGAGTCCGTTTGCTCATTTTTGACTAAACATTTACAACTTATCACTTCATTCTTACTATTTGTGTATTATTTACTTATTGTACTTTATTCTTAACCATTTGTATGATGATGCATAGATGAAATATCCACATACCTATACTTATGAACATTGAACAACTCTAATATCTGTTATTTAAATATATACATACATTTGAGAGATAGAAAAAAAAGAGTTGATATCAAATGTGCTGTAACCCACACACAATGCTACATCTATACAATGGAATAAACTCAACTAATTGAACTTTGTTGACCTCAAGTAAAACAACCATAAAAATAAATGTTAACCGTTCTATAAATTTACTTTTTAATATACGTTCTTCACATATTTTTCGTTGTAACAACTGCCGGGATTCGATAAGAGATATCGAATTCCTAGATTTTAAACCTGATAATAATTTAAGAAAGCCGTAAGTAAATCAACTATACCAAGCAGTACCTAATTTTTTTTTCGTAATCTGATTACAACTTCTGGTTGGGAAAGATATAATTTAATTTTTCATTTCCAGTTTTAATTTTTAGCAAAAGGAATGTTCTTAAGTACTATATGAGGTATATATATATATATATCTCCCTGATCCCTCTCAAATAATTAATTAGTGCTCAATAAATACGTTCATCCTTATATTTTTAGTGTTGTACCATAAGAATATCAAGTTATTTGATGAAAATTAAGACTTGCATCACATTTTTATTAAACATAGTATTATTTGAACTATAAAAATAACAGCACGGTGACGTCATGGAACAACTTAAGCATGCTTTTCTGCTCCCTCAGATCTTCTTCTATCGACCTTGGACACATCCTCGTTGTGTAAAGGTTAAGCTTAATTTAGCATGCATTAATTGATATACAGTTGGCTTTAATGTGTGTTTAAATAACTAACACATCATTCAAAGAAAAGCGCCTTTAAGTCCACATGCCTATTTACATATATATTTATAAAACGACGCAAAATCCGGTATCCTTGGATCCCTTTGACATTTAATAAGATGAAGAAGATCTTCAATGAGTTCTTTGTCCCATTATAATAGTAATGAAGAGACCTGATATTCCCTCTTTTTATTAATATATTGTTTAATGTGGTTGGGTTAGTTAACATAGTACTATGATTAGAGTGTTGTTGTATGGACTTGAGTGCACGAAGAGTGTAGGGAACATCTGTTATGAATAAGTGCAATTAAATTACGGGATTTTGTGTTAAAATATTATTAGCAGTTACTCGTGGGGGCTGTCTCATAATGAATCTCTTAAAAACATAATTAAGGAATTCATTTTGGTGTGTTAGGAGTCTTCTATCTCTTTCTTCATGGAATGACTATATTATAAGCTCACCTAACACATTTTTTATTGATTCAAAGTATGCTTAATTTTAAATGATCGTGCTTCTATATATGCAATAATCCTTTCAGAGTATCCCTCAACATTTTGACTTGTATTTATTCTCATTCTCTGTCCATGCTTCATGGATTAAAGAGAGGATATAAATGGCTCTTAGTTCAAACAAATTTCCCTTCTCATATATAGGTATGGAGATAGACATATGAAAACTCTCGGGTGGTTTTATTAAGTCAACCTTTTTGTATGTTTATTAATTCAAAAAACTCAAGGAACTCGAAAAATATATAATTACGAATGAATACGTCTTTCTATGACATTTTATATTCGATATAAATTAATCAATTGAATTTTAACCTTAAATACCCATCGATTTTGTTAAAGAGTTTAAGGAAAAATATCTACCATCGGATAAAGACTGTAAATATCTTTTGTAATTGATATTAAAACTCAAAAGTTTAAGTTGTTGTATACAGCATATATTTTAGTCATGTAAAATGATTTAGACTGATTATCTGGAGGACGTAGATTTTTTTTAGCTTTTATGCAATAACTTCGAAGAGAAATAGGGTGTTAATTCTTCTATTAGATAATTAAATATTTTCTTAACTAAACATTTCCTCCTTGTCGTTAATATAAAGGGAACACTCATTTTTTTACCAAGGTTGAAATTCATTTTTTTCATATTTTAATGAAATATTTTTTCTTAGAATAGTTTAAGCGCAATAAAATTGTATCAAAAGTAAGAGTAAAATCATTAGGTAATATTTATAGTAATATGAAAAAATCA
The DNA here is from genome assembly GCA_013387185.1 of Caligus rogercresseyi. Taxonomy (NCBI): domain Eukaryota; kingdom Metazoa; phylum Arthropoda; class Copepoda; order Siphonostomatoida; family Caligidae; genus Caligus; species Caligus rogercresseyi. The sequence continues at coordinate 25,143,421 of CP045897.1, forward strand.
TTTATTTTAATTTTTAAGCCTGTATAATATTGAGTCATTAACTTTTTTCTTTAAGTTGATGATGTAAAATTAAAACGTTGGAGACGAATGGCATCATCAAACATTCGTTTTCGAACATTTGTTGTGTATTCTAGTCACAAACATTAATAACCAGTTAGGATAATTAGTTGATGAGCAGTTATTATAATTTTTGATTTTTTTGTTATAAAATAGACAATGAACATTAATAAAACTAAAAAAATAAAAGTGATAGCTTGAGAATCAAAGTTTAAATTTTATATTTATGGATACATCATTTGTTCCCATCTTTTTTTGACATCTGTGCAGATATCATCACAGAAAGTAATATTGAGAGAGAATAACACATAAGACAAAATATTTTACAATACTTCTGCTATGAAAATGGTGCCATAAATTCTAAAAATTCAAATTGATATTTTGAGTAGAAGTTTATTAAGATGACTCATTTCTTTAACTCAACAATCCCTCACTAATTGTTTTTCCTTCAATATGTAAACATTTCAAAATAGACAATAAAACATCTCTTTGTGCATATAAAAAAGGAATATACAAACGACAACTTGTTTTTGTAATTGAGGTATCTTTTGATGTTTACAAGTACCTTGCCAAAATACATTGTTCGCCAAATCAAAATAGATCACGTCAAAAGGGTTTCTTTGATGATGATTGAGCTTTGGAATATTAACTTATTTTTATGACAGGTTGAAGAGGCTCGACGAACAAATAAATACTTCTTCAACAATAAGTAAAGTGACAAAATATGGCTCTCTCTTTTTAAATGTAGACAAATGTATTTATGAAAAGAGAATAACAAAATATTTTGGAGGTGCATTAGCAACAAATATAATTTTCCCTAAAATATTTTAGAATATATACATATCATAGATGTATGATTATAAAACCGAAAGGCTTTAGTAAATGTTAAGTAAAAAATCAAAGAAATATAAACATTCTTTTATAATATATAATTAAATTCACTACCTAAAAGAACATCCCATTAATATATGAAAAACTCCCCAAATCCGGCTTTTAGACCGCATGCCATTGATTGGAGGACTTTTATATGATCGTCAACGTAGGGTCAACTACTGGAACCGATGGTTGGGAATTGGTATTGATGAGTAAGGTAAGGTATTATTGCTTGATGATATAAGTTTAATCAAAGATATTACATAAAAGAATAAAATTAAATTAAACGTTTCTTTCATTCGCGAAAGGCACATTGGATTAGCCTGACTTTTCATAATTTTTTCTGTCATATCAAAGTAATTTATTACAAAAGTTGGTGGTACAAATCTGCATGAATTTGTTAGAGGAAAAAGTACGATTAAAAATATTAAGAGTTATTTTGCAGATATGCTTTTAATTTTGAAACAAAGAGGAAAAAATTTATCTTTTATTTTTCGAGTGCCTGAAACTCAAATCCGTAAAATATGAAATATATATATATATAATATTGAGCCCATTTGAGAATAATTAATATTTTCAAGGGCATTTATTAGTAACATACAACAGAAATATATATATAAACATCTTGAAAGGCAATTTCGAACAAAAATAGCTGGAAAAAATTACTGACTAAATACGTGTACGGTGAATAAACTTTACATGACTGGCATACCTGAGAAACTAATTACGCAGTACAAATGTGTGTAATGATTTCACAAATAAGTCTAAAGTACTATAGAAAAATTAATGCGACTTATAATTAAAAAAATAATGTTATTTTATAATCATATGAAGCTCACATTTACAAAAATAAAAAAGTACCAAAAAGATAAAAAATAGGACTTGGTTATTTAAATAAGTAAATAGGATATTTACATCCCTAACCACAATGGAGTAATAAAAAAATGATAATATGATATTTGACTAAAAATTACATAAATGACTGAAATATATGGTATTTATTGGTCGCTATAACTTTATATTGATACCGATCATAAATAGATCATGCCGTCAATCACAATTTTTTCAGAAAGCGTTATAAAGATAATGTTTTTCAAAGCAATTTACTGCAGAAAAAAATAACTGCCTTAACGTATATTTATCCATAAGATAATGTTTGTTGTCTTTTTACCTCCGCCGAAGGAGGTATTGTTTCACTGGCGTTTGTTGGTTTGTTAGTTTGTTGGTTTGTCAGCAGGATAACTCAAAAAGTACTGAACGGATTTGGATGAAATTTTGTGGAGTTGTTGGAAGTGCCAAAAGGAAGAAGTGATTAAATTTTGGCATCTCTGAGTGCAGAATTAAGGCGCCAAATGAGCTAAATACTACTAAATTTTTCAAGTAGCCTACTCTGCCAATAGATGTCGCTGTGCTGTGAAATTGGGTGCCGGGAGCGTTTCCTCTCGGAATTTCCGTCTGGGGAACCCTCCCCCGTCTCTCTACGCCTCCCCAGTCGTGAAAAATCCACCTCGGAAGGCTCATGACGGCGGAGGTTTGCACTCTCTGAGTGTATATATGCCTCTAGTTTTATCACATATTTTAAATTTGCATGAAATAATTTGATCCTGATATATATTTTAAATCATGAGACTGTATAATTATTATAAGCCAATATAACTAGGTAAAAGAAACTTTTTTTGTGCCTACAATATCCGATGGATATAAATAAGCATTATAGCATTAAAATTGTCAATCGAACCTAGATCTTATCAATGAGATAGATCAAAAATGACCATCCCTCTCGGGAGGATTCGAATCTGCGCCCCCAACAGTGAGAGTTGAACACGCCTTAACGCACACGGCTATCGCACCTCTAGGTTAGATAGACTAATTAAATGCTCTAATAGTTCCTTATATCCTGTCAGATGAAATTCCATCAAACCATATAGACACAAAAAAATAAACTTAATCGACAACAACTTACAAAATACCTAAAAATAAAAAAAGTGAAATGAATTCATTGATATAATTTATTTTTAAGCTTATATATTTTTACATTAAATATATTTCATTTCTAAAAAGTTACCAAGCAATAACGGTTAAAACAAAAAATAAATCTACCTTCTAGCTAAACTGATATTTGGAGGTAGAACAATGACAATTAAGCAATCAACGCAATCACACCAAATATAATGGATAAAAAAGCTCAATATATATTTAAAAAGAACATCGACTCAAAATATGAATAACTAGAGGCATATATACACTCAGAGAGTGCAAACCTCCGCCGTCACGGGGTCTTTATGAGCCTTCCGAGGCGGATTTTTCACGACTGGGGCGGCGTAGAGGGCCGGGGAGGGTTCTCCTCGACGGAAATTCGAGAGGAAGACGCTCCCGGCACCCAATTTCACAGCACAGCGGCATCTTGGGCAGAGTAGGCTAACTGAAATATTTATTAGTATTTAGCTCATTTGGCATCTTAATTCTGCACTCAGAGATGCCAAAATTTAACCACTTGTTTCTTTTGGCATTTTCAACAACTCCACAAAGTTTCATCCGAATCCGTTCCGTACTTTTTGAGTTATCCTGCTGACAAACAAACCAACAAAAAACCAACGCCAGTGAAAACAATACCTCCTTCGGCGGAGGTAAAAATTTATTTATGTTGAATTCAATTAAATGATTGATAGATATAAATTGGATACATTTTTGAAAGTTTGTTCAGTTCTAATGCTATAGCTTTAAAATATAATATTTATTTATGTACATTTTTTTAAATACTTTTGTATATTTTTATCCATGTATTTCAATTTATATAAGCAAAAACTTTAACATAACATAAATAATTGTTTCATAACAAATAACTTTAAAGAAAATTATGATCAAATCACCATTAGTAGTTATAGCTAAATATAGAAGCAAAAAGGGTATTTTTACATATCTCTCGACAAATTTTTTGACCTTTAAGGACCCTGAGTCCATCACTGTTGAATTTGGCTCCTTCAAATACTTTTTATCTAGAATGATAAGATTAATAAAGGTATTAAATTTCCTTCGCAATGTAAATTTTGATTAAATGTCAACTTTTAACATCTTATAAACCATGCATCTAAGCCTTATAACCATGTGGAATTAAATAATAATTTTGATTACATATATTTTATATGTTATTATGATCATATATGTATATATATATATAATACTATGATTTATCACAAATAAATATGACTCTTTAAATCTGAGATGTCATTTGCTATTATTTGTCATTTATTCATATTATTATAAAAATTATTATTATTAAAAGTAGCAAATAATGCATTAATGTGAAATAACAAATTATACTGTTTAAAAGATTATCAATAATTAGTAAAAATGTATTAATACTGGCTTATGAGGAGCCAAAAAGAATTGTGTGCAATATAAATAAACAAAATGTATTCAATCATTAAAACAAACTTTTATCTCAAGGGTTAGCCATTTTATTTTTCCCCTCAAAAGTTGAACATTTTTAGTTTTACTTAAACAATTGTGGGTTCACTGTGCCAAAAGAAAAAGGAGTGCGATAGCTCAGTGCGTTTAGGTGTGTTTAACTCTCAATGTTGGGATTGCTCAAGTTCGAATCCCGAGAGGGGATCGTCATTATTGGTCTACCTCATTAAGAAGATCCTAGGTTCGATGACTAATTTTAAAGCTATAATGGTTATTTATATCCTGTCGGATACATTTCTATCGAACCATATAGGCAACAACAAAAAAAAGAATGTCAAAGAAAAAGTTTTGTGATCCTCGCTGATAACTAGGACATTGTTGATTTAAGTGTAACTGGAGCTTTGTCGTAAAAGTCAGATGGGATTTGCAGGATTCTGGAGGAAACTATGAAGGAATGGGATGAAGACCAGCCCAAACAAATAGTGTAGGAATGACTTCATGATGGCCCCAAGTTGTTACCAAGTTAAAAAATGCAACACTGAGTCATGAAAGTTATTAAACTGCAAAATGGCGTTCAATCTGGCGTTATTACAAAATCCTGGAACTACATATACATATATTAAGCGATTTGGCTCCAACAACAAATAGCCTCAACTACTGATAGTCATCCATGACGGAAGCTTTGTTTGAGGAACTAAGTAATCTTATTTGAGTCATTTTTATTGTTGTTGCTGACCATCTTTACATATAACTAGTTATTTCATTGTATCTAATGATATTTTTTTGCTGCACAAAAGAAACAATTTTGCATGTCATTGTTTTTTTAATGTTATGAATCGTCTATCTTTTATGCAAGCATCAAATCTATTGTACATAGAATATCATGTTTTTTTGGCTTTATGTCCATCAAAACACGGATGAGAACAAATATCTGTATAACAAATCATACAAACCTTTGTACTAACAGATTTTATTCTCTTCAGTTTTGCACATCTTATCATTATCAATGTAAATTCTTGAACTAATTGTAATGAGTTTTTTAAGTTCTTTAGTCATATTGGGAAATATGTACGCATTTCAGCATGAATTGGCATAATTATCAAAATATACCTCTCAATAAACATTTTAGGAAATAAGACTGCCTTAATACGTCCTTCAACGATAAAATTGATGCCTTCATCATAAAAGCACAACACGACATCTATAAATTACGAACTGAACAAGACTATAATATTTGAAGGAGATTTTACCAATCATAAGATTATTTATTCGGTAATATTTAATACATGAGCCCCTCCCGCTTAATGGGCTTTAAAAAAATGATATAGACGTTTAATATTTATATTTTCCTTTCTTATATTGTGTTTGTCCAATTTCAATCACATTCTTTTACTACAAATGAATAAATTGTTACATTATAGGTTTTGTTCGTTATTGTATAATTTACAAGAATTCCACTTTGTTTGCTTCAATCATTAGCCTCATTATATTTAGTGCCTTATATTCATTTATTGTCAACGCTGTCAATAAAGACATATCTTTTAAGATATGCAGATGAACCATATACAAATAAGATATTCCATTAAATGAATCCTGCAGTAAAAGGTCACGTTAATTCGTCAAAAAGTAACAACAATGACTTATTAAAATTATCACCCTATTTTTATCCTTGGGTCAAGGCGGACCTAATAAAACTATTTGCAAAGTGATGGGATCATAAATGAACCGGAAAATCACCTTTCTGATTTTACTACTACTTTTCAAGGTAAAGAGAGGAAAAAAAAGAAGAAAAAAGCATCTCATGTGACTTAAAACATATTCTTGTACAAAGTCAAGCTTTTTATAAGGAATGTTGTACAAAACAAAATCCATGATACAAATTTAAAAAAACAACTTATGTAATATGAACATATGGGCACCGTAGGCGGCCAAATATGCGGGTATGTTTATATTCCTTATGTTATTTTTATGTAAAGGAATATTTTCTTTAGATAATTGAATTTCCTTCCCTCTCTCATCTCTGTAAGTAGCATGCTATAGGGGGATATAAAAAATAATGCCGACCACATACTCTATGACTTAATAAAGTTAAGGACTGCTGGGGGAATGCAGAGGAAGGAGGAGACTCCAGATGCACATTCATCGAGTGAATGAAAATTACCATCGGAGATGTGTTGTATCTAATTAGAGAAAATGGGTCTGCATGTGACAAAGTAAGGATAAAAAAGACAAAGAAAACCCTAGTTATCATGCAGTGGGAGATATAAAAGCATTCATGTTTTTAAACGTATATGATAATTTATAATTTAGATCACTTAATCCCATACCACTCTCATTGTGTTCAAATCGCTTGGAATATATGCATGCTATTAAAATAATAATACAACTCTGTTATTTAAAAAATTATATTTTGCAAATAAAGACTTTGTTTAGCTCTTAAATAGGTTAAGAAATTATCTTATCTTTATTCAAGTTGAGCACGAATAGAATGTACAGCTTCAAATTAGATTGGCTTTATTAAAAGTGCATCTTTGTGTGTTTTAATAAAGATACGTTGACACTATTTGACGTCATAATTAAAAATGTTAAGAAGGCATGTTACTTTTAATGGATATACTATTAAGTCAAAATAGTGTTTTACAAATAATCTAGCAATGAAATTGACACTCTCCAGTTGTCAAAGCTTAATTGCTCCAAAATGGTTGAAGGAGGACACGTCCTAAGAGACGAATCAAGAGGAGTAATGCTTTCTTAGCCGCTAGCTACGGTGCCTTAACGGTTAAGTATTGGACGACTCCAAATCATTGTGTAAATATGTGTACATACTTTTTTTTTTTTTTTTTTTTTAATTACACTAAAATTCACATTACAAAATAGTATACAATAAAAATAATGTAATCCTATGGATTAAAACAAGAAAACAGGTAATATAAAAAAGGATTTAAGTATGATAAAAAAATGGAGGTTGTAATAAAATACACAAATACACTAAGAAGCCGTCCAGGGCAGAATTAAGAGGTGTGAAGCTCCATCAACTCTTCCTTCAAACCAGTACCATCGTTGGGGAATGGGGACATCGTTGATGATGTCCGTGCATTTCAATTGAAGGTGTTCGATACCGAGCACAAGACCTCTATGCTTCTTGACACCACACGATGAAGACCCAAAGGACTCCCTCTCTTCATGTGTTGAGGAAAATTGCAATATTCTTCAAAGACTTTTGAAAAACTTTTATAAACTCGATAAGATGTTAAACGTTAATTGATGTTTCTTTTTTTTGTGCAAGATGTCTTGTTTTAGAGAAATTAATTGTTTGTTATATACCTCCTGTATGCAACTTCTCCAAATGAATAAAGTCATTGGAAGAAAAGAAAAAAGGATTCATTAGGCATGACTTCAATCAACAAACAAAATTATATTGATCAGAACGCCAAAAAATGAACGCTTTAATCTATACTTTAAACATAAAAATAAAGTTAATACTTGCTATTTGAAATATTATTTCTTTATTTTTTGATAGACACAAACAAAGTTTCATACTTTCTGATACCTGATTTTTCCGGTGTATGGAGTGGATGAAGAAAAAACGTTGCATTCTAAAAGCAAATTAAAAAAGTCTTGAGTTGCCTTTTTCTTAGCCCCAATGGGCGATTAATTTTATATTATTATGGGATCATTTTATCTCTTAAGAAATATTAAAAACAGTTCTCAACCGTTAAACGCAAGTATAGATAATATTTGAAAAATACCTATATCTAGGTGGTACCTTTTACTTATATGTGTCTCTCGCTTTTAAAAATGTCTTGGATATTAAATAGAATCCTCATTTGTTGATAAATTAATGGAAGCAAAAATATTAATTTTCATATCAATATAAATATATATGTGTGTGACGGTCAAATGATTTGTTTTATATTTTATCTCCTTCAAATAAATATTACTTCATGCATAAAAAATACATTGACCTATTGCCTCTGCTATTAAAAACAGGAAAAAAATAAATAGAGAACTTTTTACGACCATTTATGTATGTATGTAGATCAACAGTCCCAGCTCAGATATACATCTCTAACTTTCTTCTAAGAGTTTGTTAAAAGCAACAATATAAATACAAATAAAAAGATAAAAATGTTGTTAGAAACTTTTTCCATACAATTTTTGATACGCTTTATAGGATTACATATTTTCGGAACACATATAAGGAATACACTTCTAGATTTGTCATCTGCATGTGATCTTCTAATTCCACCCATATTAAGGACTTATAAATGAAGTATTTTTAAACACTTTCTGTAGTATGGCTGTAGTATTTTGAATTACATTCTTAATTCTATGATATTTTTCCCAAACATTTGTATTGCAAAAAAAAAAATCAACAAAAATTCAGATTAACATTCATAAAAATTAATAAATATAATGTAGTCGTAGGAATAAATGTAAAATAGATGTATATTATATATAAGAATGATTTAAGAACGTGGTATAATAATAATATTATAACTAGAGGCATATATACACTCAGAGAGTGCAAACCTCCGCCGTCACGGGTCCTTATGAGCCTTCCGAGGCTGATTTTTCACGACTGGGGGGCGTAGAGGGACGGGGGAGGGCTCCCTCGACGGAAATTCCGAGAGGAAGACGCTCCCGGCACCCGATTTCACAGCACAGCGACATCTATTGGCAGAGTAGGCTACTTTAAATATTTATTAGTATTTAGCTCTTTTGCATCTTAATTCTGTACTCAGAGATGCCAAATTTAATCACTTGTTCCATTGGCATTTTCAACAGCTCCACAAAATTTCATCCGAATCCGTTCAGTACTTTTTGAGTTATCCTGCTGACAAACCAACAAACAAACAAACAAACCAACGCCAGTGAAAACAATACTCCTTCGGCGGAGGTAATAAATAAGAGAAAAACCGTCCATAGAACAATATGAGGTGTGAATCTTCATTGTAAACAACAACTCCTGGATTGATGGATAATTGAGACGCTGTCGAGGATTTCCATACTTCTTCTCACCAAGGGAAGAGGACCTCACTTAACCATCACCAACCCTTTGTCTCTAGTCCGTAAACGGCTCTGCAGAATAGTCTTAGGATTCATTAGACTAATATATTATTTGTTCTATGTTTTTAGGCTCTTTGTGACAATGAACTGATTAGGTGCCCCGATTTGATCTCTATAAGAGATTTAGGAACCTCTCGGTTATTTATGGCGGTGAGGAGGTTCAACTCTATGTTGTCGTCAATAATAAAAAATGTATCCCCTCAAGTGGACTGACAGTGTATTTGTCATTCTCTCTTTAACTAATTTGTCTCAATAAGGTAGATTGAAATAGGGGTGAATCAATGAAATGCCAAAGATATAATTCTTATACTCACAACCAATCGCGCAGGAAACCAATGATTTTTTATAGCCAATTAAATTAATGATGGCAATTGTACATAGTATTTATTGGTCCGTAAACGATTCTTCTTTATACTTAATGTATCTACTTTCAATTAGAGAGAATGGAAGATAAAGAAGTAATAGGGGCACAGTGCTTCAATAATGTAGGTATGTTCCATATAAGAATGAAACCATATAATAAATATATCCCCTGTCTTCTATCAAAGTTTTTTTCTGTTGGTAATATGATGTGTTCAATATCGGTGTTTTATATCATATGTTCTCGCTTGTTAGCTGATTAATTCAAATATCCATACTTTGGTAGCTTATTTCATACAAAATAAATGTAATCGGCGTATGTTTTATGGTCAATTTCTCAACTCATTTATGCAAATGCAGATTTAAATGCATGTCTGATCCAAAGTAATTGTAAATTCCGTCTATTGATCTATTATTTATAAACTTATCATAATCATGCCTTTTTTACGCAGTAGCTTTGAGGTGTCAATACATTGTCTGAATCATTGTGAACATAACTATTGTGTTTATTATTGGATTCGATTGAGTTGCATCCATGCAGACATAAATAAGGAATATGACATTAAAAATAGTCGTTCGAAACGAAGACTTTTTCAATGTGGTTGCTTAATAATGAGTAATCCTATCGGGAGTCGAACATGCGCCCTCAACTTTGATAGATGAAATCGCTTCTACTGAGCTTACGCGCCCCTTACATAACTACTTATATATAATATTATTTTGTAGCTTTATTGATGTCACTCAAGTTCAGCTTCCCCTGCTGACGACACCATGCGACTGAAAATGAAGGGTGAGTCCGAATGTACAAGGATTTTACCAAGGCATTAATTTACTCTGGCCTCATTAATATGAGGCGCCATTTTGCTTTCCATAAAAAGTTTAATACTGTATTTAAGTAAACGCAAAATTGTTTTATGTTATATCAGTCGGATGCAATTCTATCGAACCATATAGGCAAAAAAAAGTTTTAAATATTTATTTAGATGTCCCTTCAAGAATTCATATTTTTTCTACAGTATTCAAATATGAAGAAGCCTTAAAAATAATGCACAATCAGTTATTTCTTTCATCTTCACGTTATAAGAAGGCATTAAGAGGTTTTCATGTGCAGAGCATCACTTCTCTTTTACTGATAAACAATAACTCCTTGTGTTTTGCCACTGGAATTAATTAAGCGTTTGAAAGGGGACAAACGCTACCTAGTGTGTAAGCGTGTGGAGGGCCCAGATTCGACTCCCGCGATCGAAAGGTGATTGACCTCATCAATACAATCCTAGGTTCGATTGACTATTTTGAATAAAAAATAGGATTAAAGTTAAGCTTCAGTTGTCTTAATGTAGCGCCTGACGTTACAAGAAATTAAAAACTTATAGATTATAGGCTTGAATATTCCCATGTGAAATTCTTTCCTTTTACGGCAAGGACGGGCCTTTAAATAAATGGACTGTATTTATTCTTTATCCAGGATGGGAGACTAAGTCCTCCTCAGCCTGGCCACGTGTATTCTTCACAGTTTCCAAGAAAAAAGTAATAAGAAAAAGGTTACAAAAAAACAAAAAGAGAGAAGAACGCTGTCTAATGCTAAATATAAACCGGCCCCGTATTGAGGGATCCAGAGGCTGATAAATATTCTCCATACTCCCAACCAAAATCATTTTGATTTTCATTATCATTAGAAGGCATAACTAGCACAATCCTATGTATGGGTCTATGGTATATTTTTCCATTTGAACTCTTTATATCAGCGCTACGCACTAGCCCATCACCTCCGGTATATGTTTTCATTATTCGACCCATAGGCCATTCCTGTCTACCCTTTAACTCCTCAACCATAACACGACGTCGTTTTTTTGAAGGTTTCTAGATGGATGTCTCCACTTCACTCTTTTCTGATGATCCAGGATATACTGACTCATCCAAGTCTTTCTGATCTTTGTAAGACGTCGATAGTTTTCTCCATCTTGATATAGACGAAAGGTGCTCTTCAACGAGACGTCAGGAATATCAGTTATAGATAGCCTGTCATCAACTGGAAGGGGTTAAGACCAGCTCACCAGAATCATCCGATAGAGCTACCAAAGGACGACTATTTACAACTGACTCAATACTAATAATCGCAGTCTCCAATTGGCGAGGTGTTAACCTAGTTGACCCAAAGTGTTTCATCAAAGTCTTTTTGTTAATTTTACCATAGTTTCCCACACTCCCCCCTGATGAGGTGCCCGTGGAGGAATAAACTTCCATTCGATGCCCCTTGCAGAAGCCCAGTCTATAAATGTACTTTTCCTTTCTCGAAAAATCTTCTAATTATTTGAGAACTGCCAACGAAATCCTCCCATGGTCACTCAAATCACCCTTGGATCCCGTCCTGCACACAAATCGACGAAAGGCTATAATAAAGTCCGTAGATGTAAGAGACTCTGACAATTCTAAATGTACAGCTCGACTGGACAATCTGTAAAGAGACTATATACATTCGGCTAGATCTTTCGAAGGATGTGCCACTATGGTCCAGCAAAATCTACTCCGGTTTGATGAAAGGGAGGGCCAAATTCTGCTCTGAAAGCGGGTAGTTCTCATCTTTTGTTGCAATGGCCTGGCATTGAATTTTTGGCACACGACACATTTTCTTAATCTTGAGGAGACCAATTGTCTTCCTTGTATAATCCAATATTTTGCCTCAAAGAAGCCAAAGTATGGTTTACTCCTGAATGCAATATCTTTTATGCTCCATATCTACGAACAAGTTGGCCAATCTGACCTTTTGGGTACAAGAAAAGGATGACCGCATTGTGAGATAAAAATTGTATATTTCCCAACCTTCCACCGACTCTTATGAGATTATTATTTTCGTCCCAAATAGGATCTAGTCTGCACAATCTATCTATGTGAGAAATAGCCTTTCCTGTAGCAAGCAAGCCAAACTGCTCTGGGAAATATATCATTTGCTCATGTCTTATAAGACATATAGTAGCTTGTTCAAGTTCTTGAACAGACAAAGGAACATTCTTCTCGACTTTAGCACTACTAAATATCATACAAGACACCTCAACCAAGCACGGCTCGCTGAACTCTCACAAAGCATGAAAATTTATCAAGGATTCTATCCAAAGGTGACAAGACACTCTTCACATTGACTTGATGAGAATGTTTTTTCTTTTCAAACTCAAGTTCTGGGGCTTTATCACTCAGTAGAGGCCCTGTTGGCCACCTGTGCTCAGGTAAGTTCAACCAGTGCGGTCCTTGTATCCAACTTTTATCCAATAACAAATTCGCCGCCGAAGATCCTCTACTTGCTATGTCTGCCGGATTTTCAGTACCAGCAATATGCTTTCCACGAAGAAGGCTCTATAATCTCCTGTATCCTTTGAACCCGGTTGCTACATATGTCTTCCATGTAGAGGGCTCCTTTGAATACATAAAAGCGACAGCAGAATCTGTCCACGCTCTTACAGTAGCAACTTTCAACGGGATAATCTCAAGAAAATGACTATTTAACCTCGCAGACAATAAGCTGCCTCGAGTTCTAGTCTAGGAATACGTATCTCTTTCCTAGGCTTCACCTTACTTTTGCAGCTAATAAAGATGTCTCAATGTGCTGATCAGTGTAAATTATTCGTATATAAAGAACTGCAGCGTAACCCTTTTGGAAGCATCTCCAAATACACACAGCTCTACTTTAGGATGGTACGATGCAGGTCTCAAGGCATATCTAGCCACCCTAAAATCCTTAAGTTTTTGACATCATCCCTCCATCGTATCCATTTTGATTCCAATTCTGGAGGAAGTTCCTCATCCCAGCCTAACTTCAAATTCCAAGTCTCTTGAAAAATAGCTTGGCAACGAAAAATACTGGACAAAAAATTCCCAAAGGATCAAAACACTTGGCCGATTCAGAGAGGACAATACGTTTGTCAGCGTCTCTTTACTCCAATCACATGGTAATATAATGAAATGCAATCGACTTAGGGTTCCACAAATAGCCTAATGCTTTGGTTGCTCAAAAATAAGAGCACTTTCTTGGTTATTAAGGAGGGATCATCCAAGTGACGAATCAAGAAGCCCTATTACTGCACCATTTCCTAAGCTCAAAATGGCCATATGAGTTTATCATACGTAACTGGTCCACTAATGTCCTTGCCTCCTCTAATGTGTCTGCCCCAGTCAACAAGTCCTACGTACATGTCCCCAAGTATGACCTCAACCGCCTTTTTATGAGTTTTTTGAATTTTGAAGCGTTCCACTGCACAGCTGATATGCACGAATGAGCTGCGCTTGCTATCCAAAAACCTGCCGCGTATGCCTATACTCACGAATGGGGCCCGTTTCGGGTAGGTCGCCAAAAAACCCTCAGCCAATCCATTTGCGATC
>CP045897.1:25173278-25183362 GCA_013387185.1 Caligus rogercresseyi
ATAGAAATGAGTGTAAAATAGTCCGCATCGTTTACTTACAAGTTTGTTTATTTTTTACTCGTTCATTTTTATAAATCTCAAATAAGGCGGATAGTGATATAAAACTCAAAGCAAAGGTCTAACAAAAACATTCATAAGCAAAATTTTTTTTTATCTGGATGGAATATATCCAATGAAATATCATATATATTTAAAACAAATCATAATTATAATAAAAAAGTTGTTTACTGAATAAAGATTTGAAATCTATAGTTAGAGGTCCATAAAATATTTTATAAGTCCACAAATAATAAGGGAATGCGATAGCTCAGTGCGTTAAGGCGTGTTCAACTCTCAATGTTGGGGGCGAAAGGGTTCGAATCCCGAAAGGGAATGGTCACTCATTACTAGGATCCTAGGTTCGATAGGACTAATTTTACATGCAAATATGCTATTTATATCCAGTCTGATACTGAAATTCTATTGAAGCAAATAGGCAAAAAAAAAAGACCAAACATAGGTGAGAAAACCAGAAAAGGATATAACTGTAAGTTTTCCAACATGGGCCAAAGTGTATGTATAGCGGATGAAAAAGCTCAAGACATTCCATCAAACAATAAATTTGACTATCATCAAGTTATTATATTATCAAGATCATTTCGGTCAACAACCGGAATTGTGATAGGAATTATCGGTTTCTTCCATATGTTTATATTATTCTAGATAAATATAAATGAAATCAACCAAAAATATGCAATCAATTGTGTGATTTTGTTTGCAATTGGTATCAAAGCAAAGAAAACTTTTTAATTGGATCCCTTATTTGAAATTAAAATATACAAATAATAATAATAATGTGCTATAGTAAATTAAAAGATACAGATTACACTAATATATATATAATATAAATAAATATAAATAATATATATATATCAGGAAATGACCGGGACCCAGGCCGGGCCGGGACTTAAATTTTTCAAGCCGGGCCGGGCCAAAACCGGGCCGCGACTTAATATATATTTTCTTTTTTAGAAAAGAATTTCAAAAAGTGACTTGTTTTAAAGAATTTCCAAAAAGAAGTGATGACGCTTTTTTAGAAAAGAATTTCCAAAAAAAAAAATCTCAAAAAAGTGATGACGTTTTTCTTAGAAAAGAATATTTCAAAAATTCTTTCTAAAAAAAACGTCGTCATTTTATGAATGACAAAGGAAATGAAATATTTAAGTCTTGGCCGGGCCACGTACCCGGTCGTTTCCTGAATATATATATATATTACTTATATATATATATATATATATATATATATATATATATCTATATATATAATATATATATATGTATATATATACCTTCGGCCGCACATTGAGTCCAAGGCCTGCAAGCTTCGCTCCCCGAACATCGCCGCCCTGAAAGCCGCCGTCAACCAGGAGTGGACCGTCATGGACGAGGAATTCGTGGTCAAGGTCTGTCAGGCTTTCAGGAAGCGCCTCATGGCCATTGTGGCAGCCAACGGCGGGTACATCGAATGAAAAGATTTAAAATATACCTATGTTCTTTCATTCTGTAAAATGGTTTTCACGTGATTCTTCTTGCTGCTGTACTAGATTTCAATAAAGTTTGACCTGTTAAGTGTAAAGTTTCACTTGTACACCTATGTATATATATATATTTTAATATAAAAACTAGCCCTCTCAAGTATAAGACAACATTTCAATATCACATAAAAATACAATTATAAATAAGTAAAAGCAATATGTAATACAAAAACAAGTGTAAAATATCGTATCGACTTTAAATACAACAATTATTGAAGAACCGAATCTTTGAATTTCTCAAAATACCTGTAATATCTTGGAATGACTTTTTGGCTAAGACTTTACAGCTCATTTTTCATCCGATTATCATTCTGAAAATACGTTGTTTTATACATATTTTTTTCAAACAAGTTATTTGTAAAAATTGAAACATGGGATATGGACATTTATGTGGACAATTTTTGAAGCGACTCATTTTTCTGAGAAATGTGATTTTCAATATTTTGAAAAAAGAAAAAACTCATAAAAAAGTAATTAAATATATATTTTAGTGTCCTACTGCAATTACGAAAAAAATACATTTAGGCAGTTAATCAACGGGTTACTGAATAATAGTCGCATTAAATTGTTTTTCTTATAGTTATTTTATATTGACTTATAGTTGCATACTTATAAATAAAAGGCTTCATCAAATGAACCTACAGAGATCTATCGTATATTGAATTACGTGAGGTCATATCAGAAATCGAATTAACCTTACATGGTATTAGGGTCAATTTTGACTCGTTTGCACACGTTTGCAAAAACATTCAATGTCATTTTTTCACCATGGAATTCTGTTTACTTTTCCTAATATATTGAGCAAAAAATAACCTTGATATAAATCTCATAAAGGCTGTACAAAAAAGTTACAATAGTCGTCTTAGGGGCAATTTTGACCCCACCCCTAAAAAAAACTAAATAAAGTCCTTATTCACTGTGAAAAAGGGGAACACAAAGCCATTTATGTTCCGTATGATGGGTAACAAGTTTCTTTTTCATATAAAAATATTTTGGGTAAAAAAATGAAGCTGCTGTATTAGAAAGCTTATGCAAAGAGGGGTCAATTTTGACCCGTAGGACGACCGGTGTGGCCAAAATTGTGAAATCATAGGAGGACTGCAAAATAAATATACTTTATGTAAAATCATATATGTACTTTGCAGGAAACCCGGGCGGTCCCCCGGCTGTTTTTTGAGCGTCCCGGCCCGGTGACTTAAAATCACCGGGTCGGGACTTTAATATTTTAGTTCGTTCGTCATTCTGAAAGTATCAACGTTTTTTTAGAAACGATTTTTTAAATTTTTTAAGAATATTTAAAAATTCTTTATTTAAAAAAATGTCATCACTTTTTTCGATATTTTTTTTTAATTTTAGGAAATATTTTCCAAAAAAATGTCGCCATTTTCAGAATGACGAAGGAACGCAAATATATTTAAGTCCCGGCTCGAAAAATTTAAGTCCCGGCCCGGGTCCAGGCGAAAATAGGGTCCCGGTCGTTCCTGGTACTCTGCATACTGCACGCACAAACTGTTTTTGTTTCTATAGCATTCGCCAAATAAAATAAATATGTTAGATAAATAGGTATGTTCTGTATATATAGGGTATTTATACATCTTTTTATTTTTGTGTATTTTCTTAGTTAAGAAAATCTAATAAAATATTTTGTAAAAATAAATGAATAAATATCTATACACTTGAACATAGCTATTTACAATAATTGAAAAATGAAAATTACAATTTCAAAACTCTATTACAGTAAATATAACAATCACAAGTATTTCAAATAAAAGCGCATGGTACATGCAGACTAAATACAGTTCTCTTTACTGTGGAAAGAGGAAAATGCAGCCATTTATGTTATTTGTGATGGGTAACAAGTTCCTGTGTAATTCCAAAAATATGTTTTGGTAAAAAAAATCCGAAGAAGCTGCCTTATTTTAAAACTTATTTAGGGGTGAGTCGTCAATTTTGACCCGAAGGACGAACAGTGTGACCAAAATCCTAACACCACACAAGATCTCATCGCATGACAGCCTTCAGGGTTATGTTCAATGTATAATATAATTTATTTCATGATAATTCATCAGTAGTTCCACAAAATATTAAAATAACATAATTTTTCTTATTATCATTTTTTTATAATTTCCACTCACAAAAAGATAATGATTCCATTCGATGGGTTTAATAAACCGTGGACTGTAAAAACGGGGTCACTTTTGATAATATCATCTGCAATTCGTGTAAAACCATAGGGGGGGGGGGGGGGGCGTAAGTTTATTTTGATGAGAATAATAAACTACAGACAAGCCTCCAGATCAAAATTTAAATGATTTTTCTAGTTCAGTCAAGAGAATGTATTTAAACGTTTTCAAGAGGTGTCAATAACTTCAGAAGAAGGAGCGAGTGAAACCCTCACTACTCCAGACAATACAAATTCAATTAGTTCTTATCGAATCTTAATAAGAGGAGATTGCCCTTTCAGAAAATCCCATGAGACCTTGAAACTTGGACTTGAATAAAATAATTAATGGCGAACCCGATCAATATTGGCAGGCAAGAGAAATAGTCCCACCACTGATTTTCGCCTATAAAATGGAAACAGACAAAAGGCTCTGGGGCATCCTAAGGTACTTTCGTAAAGAATGGAAATTTTACAAGCATGGAGGCAATTTTACCAATTGGATATATCACTCTTCGATACACATCTGTTGTAAATTAAGCCTAGCTTGATTTGCTTACAGGACATTAAGGTGCAAGTTGCATTTTCATGGCAACTTGATCTGCACTTTATGCAAGCCAGGAGTGTTTTCGATTTTTTTCACGGAATCACCTTGAAGAAGAGGAGCTCCCACCCTACCTTCGAGGAAGATTGGAAAAGCTGTGATAGTAAAAGAGTTTTCATCCATAGTTAATGACAAAAAAATTAATATAGCTATAAATGGAATCTCAATCAATATATAAAACGTTTACGGCCCTTGTGAGAAATCTCTTTCGTTTTTCTGGTCTATAATTAATGCTCAAGTAAAAGATCCAATTTAATATTCTTCTAAGAGACTTGAATGTAGATAATCATGTTATCCTAACTTCAACTCTTTTAAAAATCTTATACATAAGTTTTGCTTGGTAGATATTACCAAACAAAATCAGCCGGAAGATGGAGTCTCCTGGAGAAGATGAATCCGATCATCTCGAATCGACATGGTCCTTTGTTCACTGAGTTTCATACCAATGTTCAAAAAACAACTCTTACAAGTCTGAGTCGTCATTGGGCCACAGATTAAAACATTTAGACTTTCATTATCGAAGACAAAGAGCATCACTTCAAATACCAAACTAGACTTTCAAGGACGAAATCTTCAAGGAAAAATTAAAAGCTAATTTGAAAATATAAATTCCAAAACATACCGCTGATAATTTTTAAAGGCCATATTTGCCAGAATGTCTGTTTAAATATATAAACAGCAACACCAAAATATTTTACCCTGCAAATCAAAAAAGTTTCTAACTTAACTAACTCAATTTTGCTCGATCCTTTCTAGCAGATTCTTTAAATTTCCTAGAATCCTGAAGTTGTTGATACCGAAAGGAGAGCAAAAAAACAATTTGGAAAGCTTTCAGTAAACAAAAAAATACCAAAAACCAAAGATTGGCGAAAAAATCAGGAATTCTACAGATCAAAGCCTCATGACATTTTAAATTAAACACTTCCGAGAAACAGTTAGTCAAAATGTTTCCACAAAAAAATGAACACTTTGTCTTAGGGTAATATTTATTTATTCACCACACAAAAAAAAATCCAACTACATCTCCAAGCATTACAAAAATGTAAAGCTTGCGGTCCCCGATGGATCACTGGGAAAATATTCCACACATTTCACTAAAGAAGCCGTGTTTTTCCTACAAAAATCAGACGATACTTGGAGAAGCAAGGTAGACTTCCAAAATATATTGCAAAATGACGAATAGCTCTCATTCCCAAAAAGGGGATGGTTCTGACTTTAGTCACTGGTGCCCTATTAACCGTGCTCATGAGTCTCATAGGATTATCTCAGGTGTCATAGCCAAGTAAATGACACCAATCCTTTCAAGTGGAAGAAAAAAATATATATTATCCTTACGAGGAATCTCAATAATATGAAGTTACGGTTCAACTAAAAAAATCAAACTATGGCATAAAATGTTATAAGCCTTCAAAGACTATAGAAAATTGTAGAACAGAATCTTCATGCGTTTGTGGCTGGCATGCAGTGTCAATACTAAAATACTTCCTGCAAATAAATATATTGTATTGAAAAAGGAAATAAAGCCTACGTTAAAGGACTCATTTTATTTGGGGCTTCAAGGGATAAAATGTGTGCCTCACTAAAACAAGGGCGATGGACTTCTGAACTGTAAAGCTATAGAAGTCCATCGCCCTGTTTTAGTGAGGCACAAATTTTTCAGTCCTTCTGAACTGTAAAGCTATTTTTTATGTTTTTGTTTTAAACGTAACTGTCTTTAGATTTTAGATTTATATATTTGTTTTTCTATGTTATTGTGTATTTCACTATATTTTTTAGAATATAAATATATATTTTAAAAACCAAAAAAAACAAACTGTAAAGCTATTATAGCTCTAAAGCTAATTCTATATCAACCCCACTAAAAGGAAGAGGATCTAAGAACTATTATACTGGTATTTAGTTCCGTATGTTGAAGTTTCTGCCGTTATACTGACTTGGTCAGCTGGTATTTAGTTCCGTATGTTATAGTTTCTACCGTCGAATTCAATGCGTAGTGCTACGCTGGAAATTATCGCGCTTTTTTCCTCGTTCGACATCTTTAAATAAGAAAAAAATATTTACATAAGATTTTAAAGAACTTGAGCAATTTCTTATAGATACCTTTATAATTAGTTTGTTTTTGTATGTATATTATTTTATGATGAGATTTCATTTAGCAAAATGTTTCCAGAAGGGGAAGGTTGGCACTTTTGGTACTAATTTCAGTTTTCTGTTTTTTTATGATTTTTTGTTTAACATTTGGGTTAACATATAAATATCAACTATAAAAGATAATTGTTTTGTTTGTTTGTTTAGCTCCTAG
Source organism: Caligus rogercresseyi (assembly GCA_013387185.1). NCBI lineage: Eukaryota > Metazoa > Arthropoda > Copepoda > Siphonostomatoida > Caligidae > Caligus > Caligus rogercresseyi. Next base: position 25,179,920 of record CP045897.1, read on the forward strand.
ATTGGACCCACCTCACCGGAACTTAATCCGGTATCAGCCGGTAGTGAACCTATCTAGGCGCTTTCTTTATTATTACAAATTAGTTTATCAATATTCATACATTAAATGCTTTAAAAATAAAATCTTCGAAGGCTAAACGTCGCTCCCCGATCTCTCCCTCAAGGGATATAATTTTTTGCCTTGTCGACGGACAATCAAAGATAAGATGGTACGGGGGTTTCTTCTTCTTCCTCGCAGAGTCGGCAAATTGGGTTATGACCTTTCCCATCTTGTAGAGATGTCTGTTGAGGCCAATATGTCCACTGATCATTCCAACGATGACGCAGATTTGAGCTCGTTTGTATTTAAAAATCTTACTTCCGATGTAGGGATTTGGTATGAAGAGTTTAGACTGGCGACAAGTGCTCATCGCACGCCATGCAGTCCTCCATTCCTTCAAGGTTGCTTGTCTGAGGGCATTTTTTGTTTGTCGCATTGATATTGGCACAGAAACAGGCGTGCCCCTCCTAGCACCGTCTTTAGCTAAAGCGTCGGCATACTCGTTTCCAGTATTGTTGTCGTGTCCCTTTATCCATCCGACCGTGATTTTGCATGTCGATCTGCTTAGAACGTTTTTGCAAGCGATAATTTCAGCTGATGCGAGTTCACCTGGCCTCATGTCCAGACTATAGATGGCAGATAGGCTGTCGGATAAGATTAATAATCTTTTCCCCTCGACCTTTTCACCTCGGAGATTACTGGCGAGATTTCTTATAGCCTCCACCTCGGCTTGGTAGACTGTGTTTATTGCCTTGAGCTTCAAGGTTCTCTGGTCAAGAACAATATCGCCTCTCGTCAGAGCCCATCCAGCACCAGTCTGACCATCGATTTTAGACCCGTCGGTGTAACCTACGAGATCAAAGTCATGAATGCACCATACGTGTTTGACTTCGTAGCCCAGAGTTTCAGACCAGAAAGGTACAAAGGAGGAGGAGTTGGGATATCATTGACTTTTATATATTTATCAAGATATTGTTGGTGTCCTCTACTCAAATGGTCGAACCATTTCAATGGGTGTTCAATTTTAGTCTGAATTCTGACCAGGCATGCACGCTCCATTATATAAAGATGTAGAGGGATTAACCCACAGAGTACCTCCATTGTGGCCGTTGGTGTGGACCTCATTGACCCAGTAATACTCATGAGACCAAGCCGTTGTAGTTTGCAGAGCTCTCTTTTTAGATAACACTCGTCATAAGTTTTGGTGCAAAAGTAATAGCGCCGTAACTCACAATAGACCTTACGTACGCTACGTAGATCCATCTAGACTTGAGTGGGCTAAGTCCCCAATCTGATCCAACAAAAGCTTTTAGGGCAAAGAGGTTCCTTTTGGCCTTGGAAATGGCATATTCTATGTGCTTTTTCCACTTCAAGTTATCGTCAATTATTAAACCGAGATACTTAAACGTTCGCACCCTTTCGATTTCTATTCCAGACAGGTGTAGGGAAATATGCATACCTTTTCTTCGTTTGGAAAAAAGCATATATTTAGTTTTACTAATGCTAAAGATAGTATCTCTTTTTTTGGCCCAATCTGTTAGTTTATTTAGGGCATCTTGCATTAAACTGGCGAGAGTCTGCCGATCCGTACCTCTTACACATAGAGCCAGGTCATCGCATAAGCAACCATATTAATTGGGCTTTTGAGTTGGTCCATACACTCTTGGAAGGCTAAGTTCCATGCCAGAGTCGATAGAATCCCCCTTGAGGACATCCTCTTGTCGGAGTTACAGATACACTCTCCCCTCCTAGCTCAGCGACAACAATTCTACCCTCAAGTAGATTTTTGTACCAAGAATGTCTTCTCATGTATTTGGTATTTCCTCATGGCGTCAAGGATATGGTTGAAACCAATTCTATCAAAAGCGCCCTCAATATCCAAGAATACAACGAGGGATTCTTCGTGTCTATGGTAGCTACTTTCACAAGAATCAACCAGTTTACTTATGGCTGTATCAGTGGACCTGCCTTTCGTAAAAGCAAACTGACCAATTTACATTCACTAGGACCTTCCACTGTATCATCCGTTCCAGTATTTTCAGAGCTACATTGGTTAGTGTGATTGGTCGGAAGGATCGTGGTTCCAAATAATTATTTTTCCCTGGCTTTGGTATAATATCACCTTTGATGTTCTCCAACATTAGGAGTATAACTGATAGGAAAACTTGATTGTAGAGATTCGTTAGGCGAACAATAAAAGAGTTAGGTAGGTTCTTATAAGCCTGAGAAGGAATTTGGTCAGGACCAGGTGTTTTGTTAGACTTTAAGCTAGAAATAGCACTCCGGACAATTTCCTCACTGAAGTATTTAGTGTGAGACCCAGTTTTTTTAGAAATCCTTTTGGAGTCGTACTGGTAGTGTCGACTTCTTTAATTGGGGAAATGTTCTCGTAAAAGTAATTCCAGGCTATCTATTTCTCCAAAGGCTTCGCCCAGAATACCCACACGGGCATTGGTATGGTTTGATCTGGCCTTCATCAACCTGGAGATGTCCTTTGGACCTTCAAGAGTGTTAACCCACGCTTTAAAGGTCTGCCTCTTTGCTTTAATTATCATAGTTTTATATGATTGCTTTTCCACTCTGTACATGTCCATTTGCCTCTTGCGCTGGAGAAATTTAACCTTTCGCCGTTGTTCCCTTAGTTCATCGTTCCACCATGGATTTGCCTTCCTTATGGTTCCAGACATAATTTTGCATGAGCTTTTCAAGGATTCCATAATTTTAGGCAATATTCTAAATCTATGCACTCAGAACCCGATGTGCCAGTTTCCACAGGAAAAATAGTAGACTCCAAAGTATATGTGAATTTGTTCCAGTCTATATTCTTAAAATTCAGTGCACCAGAAATAGTTCTTTTTGCATATATTTCGAAAAGGCAAAATCTGTGATCCGACCCTGAAAACTCCAGATCCGTCCTCCATTTAGATACAAGGTGAGAACTCCAACGGTTTGTTAAAGTTAAGTCAATTATGGATTGTCCCATTCCTCCCACAAAAGTAGGAATACATCCAACATTTTGTAAACTCAAGTTATAGGTGGCCATGAACTCCTCCAACTTTTCCCCTCGAGAGTTTGTTAGATTGTCCATCCATAATAGGCTCCTGGCATTGAAATCCCCGCATATCAAAAGAGGCTTATGGTGTCTGTTGCAGTAGTCAACAAGCGGTTTAATTAACCCACAAACATCGTCCTTTTTGATATCGGCATAATAACTTGCGATAACTAAACTTTTGTTACATGTAGTTTTCATTGTGCAAACGACCAAGTCCTCCGAACAGTACTTTGGAACCTGTGTAATTATTAGGTCATTCGATGACACAATTGATGCTCTAGAATTAGGTCGGCCACATGTAAAGAGCGACAAGCCAGTAGAACCAAAGGAAGTAACACACACCCCTGCTAAT
>CP045897.1:25183462-25214912 GCA_013387185.1 Caligus rogercresseyi
TGTTTTGAGGTTTTTGTCCAACCAATTTTTTGGTGCTTTTATAAGATGAATGGTTTTGCTTATTTATTTTTTTTTTTATCCTAAAGTAAAATAACCTTTTTGGTCATAGTTTTAAAATTAAATGCTTATTAAATATACTTTTATCAGTAATTATATAAGATATAAATAAAGTTTTAAAAATCATTTCATTTGATGTATGTTGCAATGAGAAAACATAAAAAAAGTTCTTAAAAAAACAATACAAAAAAGCAAACAAGAATAGTTTATTATTATACTTAAAGATCTTTCAATATTTTTGTTGTAGACAATGTATTTAGACATATAAAAATGAAATATTTTTTTAGTTCGGAGAAAATGAGAATATATATGATTGTACGATTATATTATAAAGAATAAATAGCAACAGGGAGGGGAAATTACAAGAATTTGATTTTGAAATTTTAAAACATTATTCCGAACTAGAGGACTCAGAGAGTGCAAACCTCCGCCGATCCCCACCAAATGACCACTTGGTCTTTTGTCATTTGCAATAGATGTCGCTGTGCTGTGCTCTCCTCTTTGAGAGCACAGCACAACGACATCTATTGGCAGAGTAGGCTAACTTGAAATATTTATTAGTATTTAGCTATTTTGCATCTTAAAGAAGCACTCAGAGATGCCAAAATTAATCACTTGTCCTTTTGGCATTTCCAACAACTCCAAAAAGTTTCATCCGAATCCGTTGCCACTTTTTGAGTTATCCTGCTGACAAACAAACATACAAACCAACCAACAAAACACAACAAACCAACGCCAGTGAAAACAATACCTCCTTCGGCGGACTCGGGTAATTATATATGCTTATGAATTATCTTAATATTATGTGAAAGAAAAAAACTACTAAAGTAATCATGGGTTGGAGATACTTTATTAGTAGGAAGTCCTATTTTGGGGGCATTCCCCATACCCTCTACACCCATGAATCTGGCCCTAACTTGATGAAGAAGAAAGTAAATGCACATTCTAGTATGTAATGCTTTATTAATAAACTATTATTTATTTTGCAAAAAGTGAATGTTACTTTCCACTGACATAAATTGATGTTAATCAACCCACAGGATGTTCTATAAAAGAGCAATAGATTCCGTAGGAAGAATTCCTAAATATGTACTTTGTGTTTCCGCCATTAAAAATAGCATTTATCAAGGTTCTCAAACAGTCTCTCTTAACGAAGAGAGTAGAACAACTGTATAAAAAAATACCTCAGAATTTAAATTAAGTATATATATATATATTTATATAAATAATTTATATATATAAGATATATAGGTATATATCAGACTTGTTGACGTTCACGCAAAAATTATCGTTCGTTGTCGTTGCCAAAAGTTATCGTTCGTCGTTCATCGTGAATTTTAAATGAATTGTTCGTCGTTTGTCGTTCGCCATTCTGAAAAAAAATTGACGACGTTTTTTAGAAGAAATTTCTGAAAAAAATAATGACGTTTTTTTAGAAAGGAAATTTGTCCCATGAAAATTAAAAATCTTTGTCTTTTTTTGGCGCCCAAAAACGAAACGATAAAAAAAATTTCTTACGTCGTCTTTCGTCAAAAAAATTTGTCGTTCAACAGTCTCGTATATACATGCTGAATATAATAGATATATAGTATATATATACAAGTATATATATATATATATATAAAAGATATATATATATATATATCTTAATATATATATAGATAATATGTGTGTGTGTGTGTGTGTAGTTGTGTATAAATATATATATATATATATATATATAGATAGTATAATATATGGGTGATTCTTATTTCACGTTTTGGGTTTTGAGAGTCGAGCTCCCCTAGGATAGTTGCATAGACATCATTTTGTGAAAGTCTGATCAAAATCGAGTATCGATAAGTGTCTCCTCAACAGACCCAAAAGTTATGGCGCACATTGTCCTGGTCGCGGACGTCACCTCCTGCGTTGGGGTTGGCAATTAAGATAATAGTGGCTACGCGGACGACTTCTTCTGTGGGCCGTTGGTGACTCCCTGGAGAGAAGTCGGGTCCCTCTTGGAGTCAAGGGCGGACGCTTTCTCCAGATTCGCGCGGGGGGGAACGGCCTTGTCCTTAACGCCACCAAAAGCTCAGCTCATGATCGGGGGAAACGTCAAAAAAAGGATGTTGGAGGTGCACCCATCTGACGAAATTGAGTTTCTTGGGGTTAAAATTTGATACCGGCTTCACTACAGCACCCCACAACATCAACGTCGCAAAGGCAGCAGCAAAACGGGCGCACTCATCTCCAGGTTGGCAGTGCACTTACCAAGAGGTAATACCTACGGCAGCTGGCCAAGGGATTGATGATTGGCAAGATTTCTTATGCTGCCGCAGCTGTGGCAATTCCTCGATTCGATAGTGAGTGCAAGGGGCCAAATGCCGGACACAGGGCTGTGCAGGTCGCCATAAATGACGCCGCCAGGAGCATCGTTGGATGTAAGAGGCGGATCACATCCACATCGGGGACCTCCTTGAGAGAGCAGGCCTTCCCTCCCTCAACGAGATGGCCGCCAAGGCGGTGGCCATGGAATGGAAATGTTTTTACTCCAGCGACGGGGGCGGCGGTGCCAGGAACCCGATTGGTGATTTCGTCTTCCCCATCCCGAGGAGGCCCATGAGGTCCACAACTTCAGTGGCGTACCCACTTGGGAGGGAGACAGCTACTTTTGCATGTCACGCAATATCTGTGTGGAACTTGTCTAAGGCCTTGAGGTCGGCCACTACCCTTCACACAGCCAGGACCGCAGCTAGGGCCATTGGACGCAGCGTCCCCATATAATCCATTCTGCATGGGCATTTTTTTTAAATTAATTTATTTTTAATTTTTTTATAATTTATTATTTCTTTATATATTTTAGACTAGTTACAAATGTAACTAATATGCCCAATGGCAAGAATATACTCGATTACACACTTACGTAGATTTTTTTTCACCATTCGATAGTCTCTCATGTCCTCAAATATAAATGATATTTTAAAACAATAAGTTACAAATATATGTATGATCTTAAGGATTTGAAATTAATTTTTGTTTTTATATATGTACAAAAATAAATGAAAAATTAAAGTTTTGAAATAGTCCTTTTATTGAAAATAGCCCAAAATGCCAATTTCAGTTTTTTAATAAGGTCTTTATTTCAATTGTAACAGGAGATACAAAGTAAAAAGGCAGTAGAATGGAGTATAAAAATAATACATAATAAACATTATAGTTTAAAATTGATTACTTACCAAAAGACCTAGCTACAATAAGGACATATCAAAGCGTTAAAAAAATTCACAATATTATACTAAATTTACAAGACATAATATAAAATAACATTTAAACAAAAAAAAACAATAATTTAAAACTTTGTAATAGTAAAAATACTGTTTCACAATTTATTTAGATGGCTAAAATATCCATAGGAGTTTATCCAACTGAAAGTCACCAAGTCGATGGCGTAGTTCCATTAAGACCCGCTTTGCTCGGGGATTTTGAGAACCTTATAATATCGTTTATTTTCGTACGCATATAAAGAACAAAAATTATATGGAATCCTTGTGATCATACCTTTATTTATATAGTTATTACAGGGGTGTGCAGGCGAATCTAGACTTTTTTTAGCACGGAAACAAGATGCTCATATCCAGAACAAGACCTTTTAATGACTTTTTTATATCACACAAATTTAAATGACTTTTTTCTTAATGTTCATTCAATCCATCTTCCTCCTTTCACAAAAACAGCCTCCACACGGTGCCTGAACCTCCCAGCGGCATGAGCCACCTGTTCCCTGGACAAGTTGGCCACTGCCTGGATGATGGCAGCTTTCAAGGAGTCCACAGTGTTGTGAGCACGCTTGTTAGTGTCCCTCTCAAGGACGCCCCACAAGTAGTAGTCGCAGGGGTTGAGGTCAGGGCTGCTGGGGGCCAGAACTCCTTTGACCAGAACATGTCAAGATTCTTAAGCACCAGTTTGTACCAAATTGGACGGGAGTCTTTCTTTCCGGTGTTAGGAATCCTTCCTCGATGTCCTCCGACTCCTTGAAGAACTTGGCAATGCTGTAAACAGTAGCTTAGGGGAATTTGAAGAAGTTGATGATCTCCTTGGGCGCACGGCCGCAACGGAGCGCCACAATAATTGCCGTCCTGCACTCAAGTTCCGAGGACATTTTCAATCTTTTTGTTATTAAACAAAACTCATAGGATATACTAACCTGTTCATACATTTTAAGCTTCTACACTAACTGGTTTCTGAGATACAAGTACTCAAAGTTAGTCTAGATTCTCCTGCACACCCCTGTATATGAACCATTGTTGTAACGAATTGTCGTTGTTCGAAAAGTGATACGTAGCAATGCCTATTTCCATGTGAATGAAAATCCACGTTATGACCATTGATAAAAAGCCCGAATAACGATACCAATCTAGGAATTACTCGGAATTATTTTTTGACAATCACTTTATTTTATTATAAGAAATATCACATAATAAAGTATATATTGGTTATATAGTTGGGTTTTATCTTCTTTCCAATTGTTTATTAAAATATATGATGTAAATCAAACAGAACAGCATAAATAAATCGAAGGACCTACGTGAAAGAAAACATTCAAAAGTTTTAATCTCATTCTGCAGGACAGATTAATTTTTGCCTTTAGGAGTTGTATTCCTTTTGATATGAATAAATTATGTCTCTCTAAAAAAGTTTATAGCGAACTGGAGAAAATCTTCGCCTTCAACACAACTTTTATAAGCCAGCGAGGGGCCATTTTATAGTTTTTTACACTGGTAAAATAGAGGCCCAGTCATCAACGGAATCATCCCAAAAACCCAGCAATTTTATATGCCAAACGAAGCTCCAATGACCATGACATTTCTGGCATTTCCAATATCGTAAACTTACATCTTTGTATTTTTCAAAAGAAGTTTTATTCAATTGGAATTTTTTTAAATTACTTTTAAGATATTTTATGCTTTTTTTGTTATTAGATTCTTGTTTTATCTGTCTTGTAGAATGTTCTTTCTGTCATGTCTTTATAAATCTTTATAGAAATGAATAAAGTATCGCCTTATGGCCAAAAAAAAACTATAAAAATACTCACTCCAAACAAGGATAAATAAAGGCTTTAAGAAGACCATACAAATAAATTGCAAAGTTAAAGCAACTTCCTTCATTAGTATGTTGGAGGATGGATGATAATTTGTCCAGCCTGACTTTTATGTAGGGTTAACTCCGGATGCGTCAGTTAAGCCAGGCACCAAGAACTGTATAAAGAGAGTTCATGCGTCTTATCAAGCGCGCGGAGAAACACTCGTCGGACATTGTTCTCCTTTTTTGTCATATAAAATATATGTAAGGCACACGCTTCTCTCATACAAAAAGAAAATAATACACTTTTCCGAATTTCTGTTTAGTCAAGAACTGATCTCCTAAGGAGGAAATACATCTAGTGAATATTGTTAATTATTTGTTGTTACTCATCATGCGAGTCTCTCACGTTATACTACTGGTAAGACTATATATATATTATATACATAGGCGTAGGAGACAGGGGGGCAAGGGGGGGGGCAACTGCCCCCTCAAAATTCGGGTGAGTTCTCAAATTCGGGCAAATTGGTTGAGGTATTCAGGCATTTAAGTCGTAGAAAAAATAGGAAATTATGAATGCAACCGGATTTTGAATTATAACCAAATAAATATAATATAATGAATAGTTTGTAATTACAATAAAGAAAATATTAATTTACATAGCTATCTTCATTCGATTATTTTTTCACCGATTTAACAGTTCTTGTTAAAATTCGGGCAAATTGAATGCTGCCCCCCCCAAAATAAGCATCTCCCTTATGATATATATATATATATATATATTGCTTAATGTCTTATATATTTTTGTAAAATTAAAATATAATAGACAAAACAAAGAACCAACATTTTGTGTTACTTATTTCCTCTTCATTAAGGATTTTATTTTGCCCATACAAATAAGAAAAAAAAAAATGCATAACAAAGTATAAGTATAAAAATTGTTGCAAAACATGAGATGAATATACTTTTCTGTCTTATAGATCAACCAAATATAGATTTCTCACATCAATATTTAATAAAATTAGTACCTTTTTAAAAATCCCGGAATGAAGCAATAAGTCTTAAGTGAAAAAAATAATTTAATAAAGCAAAAAAAGGAATTTATTTTCACAACTCGGTGAGGTGTTTATTTAATAAGCCCATACAAAAATAATATTTGCATATTGAAATAAAAAAATAGGAAATCCATAAGTATTTTCGTTTCAAAATATTGTAAAGCATTCATCAAAATGGACAAAATCAATTAATGGAAGATCCATATCGATTAATTACATTTCATAACCAATTTTGAACAATGAGCATTTGAATAAGAGATTTACAATTGCAGAACACAAAAAGTCCTTCATGGTTAATTGATACATTGTTTGTCATATCATATGATCATATAGGAAAATGGTTTACCTAATATAAGATATATTACTACCGGTCTAATGACTCGCATATTCTTGTTTTGTTTTGCACGTAACGTCATGGTAGTTGAGATAAAAGTTGGAATTTGATAGCAGTTATGTACTGCGCAACTATCATTAAGATCTTCTTATAAAAGTGACATGTGCGAGTAAGTGATTTTACGAGTTTTCTTGAAAGTAAAATATACATCTGTTTAGGTTGGTAGACTCAATCTATTTATATATTTAGCATGTATTTTATATAAGTACAGTCACAGAAACTATCAATGTATTGATAGCTTCTGGTTTAATTATCTTTCAGAAATATTGTCATATATTTCCTTTCGAGATATTATCTACAAATTCATCATTAGCACTATTCTAAGGGTTCAACTTTAGATATTTTTTTACTTAATAAAATAATACAGAGTTAAAAATAAGACGCCCCAAACAATCATACAAAAAAATGTTTGTAAGACATATTAAAAGCACCAAAGGCAGAAAAACATGGAAAAAATTATTCTTCACGTGCAATAAAAAGGTCCCTTTTAGGAGGTTACAACATCATGTCACTTTGTTATGAGGGACTAACCTCACAACTTATAAACTTTATATTTAAAACCTTAATTTTATTCCTCTGATTTAACAATCAAAAATATTTTCATACTTCCGGTTTATAGGAAACATTAAAGCCATATTTAATTTATTTCCAAAGGGCCCATGAAATATATATATATATATTAATAAGAAAAAAAACCATAACTTGTGTTTAAAAGTGCCTTTTTTAAATGATTAATTTTTTGCGTGACCTTTTCGACGAGTTATTTTTAGACTTATTCTATATTATTGTTCTTTTTCCTTCTCTTGCAATATCAGGCATGTTTCTCCTGGCACAGCTATCTTTGGCGTTGTCTCTGTCTCGCTTCGCAGATGCTGATCCCTCCGAGCTATACGAAGACGGAGATCGTCTCTGTCGTGACACGGAGGAAACTGTTGAGGACATTGAGTACGACACAACCATCTACTGCTATCCAGACTACAATAACACTCGTCGGATTTGCCCAAACTCCAAGCCGCAAAAGGCTTGCCACACTATGTATCAAAAGAAGTGCGACATATCCTTCCGTCCCCGCATGAAGAAAGTCCGTGTCCGTATCTGTCCCGGAGAGAAAAACGAAGTCAAGCTCATGCCATCATCTTCATCATCCAAGGACTCTTCCCCAACCAATGTCGTGATCGACGTGCGTCCACTAGGGAGAATAGCCTCAAAGAAGAGCCCTTGCGTCAAGGGCAAGAGGAAGATTTGCGTCACCAAGTACGAGACGGAGTGCTCCACTGTCCGACGGATGCGGAAAATGATCGAGGACTATCCTCGCTGTCGGATACAGCATTTGAGGAAATGCAACGAGGACAATGAGTGCAGTCGGGTGCCTTCCATGAAGTGTGCCATTGAGAAGCGGGAGGTCACGAAGGTCAAGCCGGAGACGAGCTGTCGGAGAGTGCCAAGGAACTTTTGTCGGAAGGTGGACTGCGCAAAAGAAGCGGAGAAAGCCTGCTACTACAGAGTACAAATGGTAAGTCCAAGAGCAATTATTATTATTGTTATTTTTCTAATGAGTCATTTCCGATGATTACTCATCACTTACAAATATACGGGTACATACATATAGGCCGTGCGAAATGATTTAATTGTCCCTCATATCCTTCAATGAATTAGTTTGCTGTATGATCAAAGAAGATTCCAATGATATTGATTATTGCAACATATTTCATGCATGAAACACGTTCGTCACTTAACACTCCCCCACAACAATTATAAAAACTGATCGAGGTTGAAAAGTTAAAATAAGGCCAATTGAATTACTCAAATCTGAAGCTAAGAGGTTTAATCACTTTTGAAATAACTTAAAGCTTAAGTTCATTATATTTTGTTATGTTTCTTTTGTACATATACATTATTTAATATATTTAATGTGAGCCAAAAATGCTATAGATGTTAATATTTGTATTATATATATCATTCATTCCATATATATGATATACAGCCCGATAAACATCCCAATTGTCTCTGTAATCGTGCATATATATTTTTTCTTTTGTAACAGACAACAAACAAGTTGATTGAAAGGAAGCACAGGCTTTTAATTTTTTTTTGCCTATATGGTTCAATAGCTTTTAATCTTTGATTAATCTATTTGAATCTCCTATCATTATTATAACTGCATACCCAACAACCAAAAAAAGTGTATTTATTCGCCAACTGTTTTATGAAGAAAAAATCCAACCCGATCAAGTGTCTGTATGTCGCGATAGGGCTTTTCAAAGTACTATTTATTGCCACTGGTTATGTAAAATAATGTTATCAGAGAGGATGGCTACCAATGCAGTCTTGAAATTGCTTCCCTTCCTCCTTATTGCATAGTGCATCCAGTGTTCACAGGGGTGAATGTCCAACATAATAATACCTGTTTGAACTATCCTTAAATGCACTTTTCAGTGTTAATCTATTATATATATACTTGTTCTTCTCAAAAAATAAACCCCCACATAACCAGAACATAATCATATATCAGCTGATTAAAACTGTTGGACATACTTAATATCCGTTCATTGGAGTGATTACCTATGAGCATCAAAATTTTACCTCATATATATATTACAATATGTTCATTTTTTACTATTTGGGTCTTAAAGAGGCGGGTGAAATTATAGATAATTTAGAGTTCCGAAGTCAAATATTGTGCCGCAGCCATGACAATATATTAAACGAATAACACAGGGCAACAAATATATTTTTTTTAAGTTTTTTTGGTGGTATTTGACTGATTTGAATACCTAATGGGATAATAAATAAAAACCATTTTACTACATCAGGCCAGAATTTTTATAAATTTAGAGTTTATTTTTTTCGATTTTTAGACAAATCACACCTTTTTGTTTATTAAGCTAAAAAAATAGTATGGTGTTTTTGGAAATGGCAAGGTCATATAAATGGGGGCAGAGACTAGTTTTGAGTTGAAAAAATTAGAAATGCCCCAAAAAATTAAATTTAGTGACTCAAACACTGGAAGTTGTGATTTTTGTCCAACTAACCAAAAATTGAAAACAAAAATCAATATTTCAAAAAATATGACCTGATGAAGCAAAATGGTTTTTATTTAGTTATCAGGGACCATTAAGTATTCAAATCAGTTGATAAATCCCAAGAAACTTTTTCACTGTTCCCAGTGTAATTAGCGCTACCATAAGTGACTTCGGAACTCCATATTCTCTATGGTTGAAACCCTTAATGTCATAAGTATGTGTGTACATATTTTTTCGGAAAAAACGTATTGAATTCAAGAAGTTATATGTAAATAAACATAATACTCCAAATATGGATTTTTTTCATTATAAAAATAATACACCAAAAATAATGGCTTTCAGAAGTAATTGAAATTAAATATACGAAAGACTTAAAACATGCCTTAACTAAATGGTGGAAAAGTTAAAAGTCAAGGTACAATTATCGCCTCAAGCAATATAGTCGATCTTCGACAATGATGAAAGCTAGAATGGTGCCAAAGTGAGTCAGTTGCAAAAACCAATTATAAAAAATAGCTTAAACAATGGTTCAATTCAGAGTTATATGTAGTTCGATTTAAGTGCAAAAAGAAATTTTCCCTTTTATTGTCCATATGAGGTAGACATTTATATGATTATAACAAAAACGCAAGACTACAATAAAATGTTCTTTAATATATTTAAAATAATAATAATTTAATATATTATGATAATGTATTTTTCAAGTAGGTAGAGTTTTTAAAGCTTTGTATTATTGAATTTGTTCATCGTATTATATTTATAAATATTGCGTGATACATGACAGATAAAAAGATTTTATATCCCTTAAAGGACTAAATACATAACTATTCATTTTATGTATCCCTGAGAAAAAAAACAAGTATCATTCAATAGTTCAGATTAATATGACTGTTATGACATCAACGCAAAAGAAATTGTCCCCAAGAAGTTTATAAAAATATGACGTAATCGAAGTTTTCTACATTTCTTCGATTATACGACGATTTCAAAAACCCTTTTATTGTTTAATTCAACTCTTTTATTACTCATATAAGGGATGGTCCTTCCTCAATAAAAATTGGAAAGTGCAGAAGCAATCATTCAAGTCCTGAAAAATGCATCTATGGCATAGACATCCTGTCATATTTTGTACTATCTGAATGCAGAAAATATACAATTCTTCAATAGGTCGATTAATATTCATTGTTTCCATTCATATAGAGGGCTTTGCCATATATATATATATATATATGTATATATATATATACCATTGAGAACGATGTAGTTTAAGCAAGCATATAGGTATATATATAATATATATATTATATATATATATCTATATATATATATATATATGTGTGTATATATATATATATAGGCGTAGGAGACAGGGGGGGCAAATGCCCCAAAAAATTTGGATGAGTTCTCAAATTCGGGCAAATTGGTTGAGGTATTCGGGCCTTTAAGTTGAAGAAAAAAATATGAATTATGAAAGCAACCGGATTTTGACCAAATAAATAGTAATGCATAGTGTGTGATTACTATAAAGAAAATATTAATCGATATAACTTTTTCATCGATAGTTCACCGATTTAACAGTTCTTGTTAAAATCGGGCAAATTAATTCTGCCCCCCCAAACCAAACATGCCCCTACGCTAGATATATATATATAAGCTTTTACAAATAATGAAGCAAGTCCGTTGGCTTAATACTAACAGCTGTCATTAGGTTCAAAAAGGATCGATCATAAATTGTGCTCCATAATTAATAATCTTATCAGGCTAGCTAACAATACCATTATAAACAATATATCGTTGATGGTACACTATGCTTTTTAAATTTGTAAATTGAAATTTAAATAGTTATAGTCATGTAAGATTTCGAGAACAATTAACAAATTAATTACTGAGCATTTTTAAAGCAGTCCATTGATTTCAAATTAGTTATTTGACCAGCTCAACACATTACTCGTGTAAAAGTATTAATGTATAACTTATTCTACATGACGTAGTCATTTTTTTCTTTCAAAAGTATACATTAATAATGTATCGTGTAGAATAATTTGTTGCCAAGGTTTCCTCTAATAGCTGACGATCGATAAATGTTTATTGATTTTAAAGATTAATTGTTCCCCTATTGTTTTGTAAAATTACTAATATGATTGAATCAGTATATGGGAGCAAAAAAACACGTTGTGTATTCAGCATAAGCTCAAGTATTAACCGTTTCCTCCCTTCAGTGGCTGTACACTTAATACCTATATAAAAAGGTCTTAGCATTTTTGTATTTAAATTAACATTAAGGGTATTAAATATGCATGATTGATTCGCCCAGGGTGGCATTCATAATTATAATAACATTAATAATAAAACACTTTTAGGCCTTTTGATCATAAAAAATGGAATAAGGTATTTCCAAGTGTTGAGGATGGAAGAATATAAGAAAAAATAACTGGGTTGAAGGATGGTTGAAATATGTTTACGAATGGAGATCCTAGGGCCTGACAGCTTTATTATGGATGGAAAATATAATAAAGCCATTTGATAGGATGTAGTTGTTTTCTGACAATTATGAAGTAATGATAGCCGGAGTATGATACATGGATTTGGTAAGGTTTAAAGGAATATAAGAAATATATCCGCCAAAAAACTTTATGGTAGTAAAAATAAACATTGTATATGTGGATTTAGGTTACCCTTAAAGTAAAAAATAAAAAAAATGTTTTTCTTAATATTTAGCGTGCAAAACTGAGAGTATTATGAGGGTTTTTTAATTGGTGGATTTAATTTTTTTTACTGACGAATGTTATTTCGTTTATAAAAGTATTTATGAGTTACCATACAATTTACTTAGCTTAAATGTTTCTAATATATTAGAGACGTTGGCAAATATCTGTTACTTAATGTACACCGATATACTAAGCCTTTCTCACTTTTCGACATTTTGCAGATGTTAATTTTCTTTAAATATATCTTTGAAGCTAGTAAGAAGAACGAATTATAAATGAATGGGATGATTTTAGATGTTGAAGAAGTTTGTTTGTTAACATTTGATTTATTTTTGAGGAAACACTTTTCATACATTGCAACAACCAGTTCTTTACAGTTTTGAGTGATCTTCAAGTTGATATTAGTTCATTATTTATATAAAAAATATAGTACTGTTTCTGATATGTCCCCATATCATGAAGTTAGATACAGACTACATTTCTTTATAAAGTATATTATTCATTACGATAAAGACCATCTCGCCTTTAAGACTAATAAATACCAGATTATTTGTCCTCTTTACGAGGAAGATACGAACTTTTTACAACAGTCTCCTCATTCCGGACCAGATAATTCATCCACATGGATACTGAGGACACTTAACTTGCATTGCAGATGGATCATCTCTCTGAAAAACACAACAACTCTTCACACAAAAAGAGAATCTTTGATTAATCTTTTGGAATAATTATTTTTGTTTTGTAAAAAAAAATTGACATTAATTTTTGTATCAAAACAGATTGTAAAAAAACCTTGTTATGGTTAATGAGATTTAATACTCTTAGATATTAATTAATATATTGAAGATACTGCAAACATGCCATAAAATAAACAATTTCAAGAAGGTCTTCATTAATTTTATAGAAGAAGATAATTTTCAAAGATTCCTTGATAATTAATCAAAATGAAACACATATAATAATATTTCAACTTGGCGTGATCCAAGGCTTTCATGCAAACATTATTTGAACAAAACAATTAATACCTCTATGATTTCATTGTTTTAATAAATTTTTGTTTCTTAAACATTGGTTTCATGTCAGGCGTGACCTCAGAGAGAAAGTGACTAAGATAGAGGTAAACCAAGTCCTTGAGAAGAGGCAACATTTGTTGTTCAGCCAGGCGATCAACATCACAACCTCATATTACTATTTAGGGTTATACCTTCTCCCATAAGCCATACCAGAGAAATGCTAAGATGCAAGGAAAGTGACGAATGCAGTTTCATGTCATCTTGAAAATGAGAAAACAAATATATATGTAAGACAGTAAATTAACAAAAGGCAAATACATAATGAAAAATAATAATAATAAAATATTTTCTTATCTTCGGGTAGGAAACAGTTATATACATTTCTTTGAACGGTGGTCATTGCTGAAACAGTTAATGAAAGCAAATTTTAACACATGACTTAAGAATGCCTTTGTGTGTGTGTGAATAGTTAGAGATGAAAAACAACAACGTGTTTGTCTTTGTTGGTTTGGACAACCATACATACATACAGCAGTCAAAATGTTACTCTAACTCACACATAAAATAAGTAGGAAATTAGGATTTAAGACTTGTCATTGATATAATACATTGATGCCATGAAATATATATATATATATATATACCTATATATACAGGGGGGTGCAGGCGAATCTGGACTAACTTTGAGTACTTGTATCTCAGAAACCAGTTAGGGTAGAAGCTTAAAAATGTATGAGCTGGTTAATATATCCTATGAGCTTTGTTTAATAACAAAAAGATTGAAAATGTCCTCGGAACTTGAGCGCAGTTCGGCCATTATTGTGGCGCTCCGTTGCGGCCGTGCGCCCAAGGAGATCATCGACTTCTTCAAATTCCTCAAAGCTACTGTTTACAGCATTGCCAAGTCCTTCAAGGAGTCGGAGGACATCGAGGAAGGATTCCTAAACACGGAAAGAAAGACTCCAGACCGATCCCAAGTCAGGAAGAGGAGCGCCGACTTCATTGATGTTCTGGTCAAAGGAGTTTTGGCCCCCCAGCAGCCCTTACCTCAACCCCTGCGACTACTACTTGTGGGGCGTCCTTGAGAGGGACACTAACAAGCGTGCTCACAACACTGTGGACTCCTTGAAAGCTGCCATCATCCAGGCAGTGGCCAACTTGTCCAGGGAACAGGTGGCTCATGCCGTTGGGAGGTTCAGGCCCCGTGTGGAGGCTGTTATTGTGAAAGGAGGAAGTTGGATTGAATGAACATTAAGAGAAAAGTCATTTAAATTTGTGTGATATGAAAAAAGTCAATTAAAAGGTCTTGTTCTTGGATATGAGTATCTTGTTTCCGTGCTAAAAAAAAGTCTAGATTCGCCTGCACACCCCTGTATATATATTGTTTATAAAAATCCAGTCATATTATACTTGCAAACATAATTTTTGCATGCGGAAGAACTAGAGACATTAGACAAAATACATTCCTATATCTATGCATCTTGATATACAACTAAAGCTAAGTTAAAATAATGCTCGATTTTGAATATAAATGAACGATATGCTAAGTACATATTTGTAAATGGAAAATATGTGAAGAGAGATCAGAGTAAGCTTGATCTTATCTCAATTTGAGGGACATAGGCACGACTCCCGAAAGGGAAAAGTCAATATTGATAAACCTATAGGAAAATATCCTTAATTTCATGAACTGATTCTAATGCTAGAATGAATCTAGGGATTCGAATATATATCCTTGACAATGGGAATAAATCCTTTTTAAGGGTTTTATATAAGTTCTTTGTAAACGGATTAGATGTCCAATTCATTTAAATTCGAGTTATTGAGGAGCCTTATATGAATGATGGTACTATGGATATATTTGTTATCATGTAAAAATATGATATAAATATATATATATATATATATTGTTTGAAAAATGGTAAGCGAAAATAAATCAGGGCAGAAAAATATTTATATCGAGGAAATCCATGAGATTCCATTTAATAAATATGCAAAAGATTAAATAAGTCAACTTTATTTATTAAATCTAAAGTATGTTACTTATCTTTTTATTAGATTGTTTTTTAAATGAAATGTTCCGCATCTATTTATTAAATAATTATCATATATACTAGAGCTTTACTAAATATACATTAGAATCCTTCAACCCATACAGGGGTTTTCCTTCATTGGTTATTCATTGAGACCTTTGCCACTTCATATGGACACCGCGACCACATTTATACAAGCAATCGTCTAAGCACAACTAAGTTGGCAAATTAATACGCTGAATGAGCTCTATACTCTTTGGATGTGAGCCTATACTTCTGAGTGAATCTTTTCATTCCTGAGCTCAAATCTGACATATGCCGGGGGGGATATACAACAAATATCATTAGATACACTCTCATCTGCCCTTCATATTAATATTTATTGCCATTTGATACAATTATTCAGTAATAAATTAACTCATGTAAAGTACGATGGATTGCATAGGAGGGAGCACAAAAGAATGAGCCTTTTTCACGAACTAACGAATTTTAAATACATATAATCTTCAAACTCCACAACATAAAATTCTGCGACGGTGTCTCTCGAAGAAATTATAAAGGGATAAGGGTTCAACTAATTCATTTAAGGCAGGCTCTGGGTTTTGAAGGAGATAATTATATATATATAAAAGAATTTTAAATAATGTTTTAACTTTTATAAATGTATATGATTTTCAAGGACTTCGAAGGCGGAAATAAAGTATTAATTTATGGTAATTAATTGGAACAGTTTCATTCACCTATGAACCAAATATATTTAAATTTGTCTGAATAGCGCCCATAATTTGTATTTATAATTGATTAATTATGCTGTATAGTTATATTTCTGCTTCTGGAGCATTTTTTCTGTGTGTCATTCCTAACCAGATCAATTAAGACCGTGTTTTTTGTCTTTACCATTTTTCCTAATACGTTTTATAGGTATATTTATAAGTGCAAAGGAATTCTTTTGCAGTTGTTCCAAGTTCCAAGGCAAAAAATGCATTGTAAGTAATAATGAAAAGCAGACTTTTGACCGACGTTCTCGTTGGTCTACATTCCTAGATGATATTAATATAGGTATATATTATCTGCACACTGCCTAAGGGTCGATTTACTTAAGTCACACGATGGTCTCTGTGTTAAAAATAGTTGAAATATCTTATGCATGTGGTCTTAACCAACAATGTAATGATTTAAACGATTGTTTAACAATGCAAAGAGTTATGAGTGGTTTCATATTTTTGTTGTTTGGCTGCTGTCGGTGGAATCGTTTGTAAATACTACTTTTTATTGGTGAGAGGGTTTATTTCATACATGTTTGATTCATAATGTCGATACACTATAGCGTTTGCTATAAAATAACACTTATATGACATCATTATCTATACAAAAAATGGAATTCCGGTGGTCTGTTCGTTCTTTTGATTAATTTTTCAATGAATAATTATATAAAAATCATTATCGCCATGTTTTTATTCGCTAAAACGTTTTACACAATTTTTTGGGCATCATGATCTATAATAAATTATGATAATTCTGTTCATACGAAAATCCCAGGCAATGCTAACATTCGTTACTTAACTCAATCCAATTATTTTTACATAATTTTATGTACATAGAAAAGAATTAAATAACCATCCCACATTAAAAAAATATATACCCTTAAAAAAGTTGAATCAATCAATATTAAAGGGTTTATTACCACTTATAGGATGCCTTTAATATCTACGGTTGCTAAAGTAGTTGCTAAATCCATACACAATATCGTTTGCTATAAAATAACACTTGGATGACATCCTTATCTAAACAAAGAAATGAGAATTCCTTTCATTCTTTTCCCCCAAACGCTTCATTAGATCTTGACAAATTTTTGACTGAATAATTTGAGGTCTTTGGAGGTGTTTTAGTGATGGTGACGGCGGCCACTCTAAGAAAATTCAACATCGTCATGTATATTCACTAAAACGTTTATAGTGATTTCTTAAAATTGCCAAGAGAGATTTGATACTAATTGTTAGTAGATGACTTTGGGATGTTAAAGTGAGTTTTGAACTATTTGGTTATTCCGGGAAAGTTTGTCGTCCATGTTTGTTTTATTCGACTAAAACGTTTTCTACTATTTCTGCGGGTTAGATTTGGACAAATTTGTATGTCGAGGATCTTAAAGTGCTCAAAAATATTTTTTGGAATGGGTAGTTGTTCCTGGTAAAAATATATACTAATTAAAAATCGTTTATTTGTTTGTTCGGAATACAGTAACTCCTAAACAATTAGTTATAAACGGATCAATTTTTATGGACGGGTAATATCCGCTAGTTATCTCAACTAAATCGTAACGATATAATTTTATTTACATATACAAATAAAATATAAATATACACTCAGAGAGTGCAAACCTCCGCCTTCACGGGGTCCTTATGAGCCTTCCGAGGCGGATTTTTCACGACTGGGGCGGCGTAGAGGGCCGGGGAGGGTTCCCCTCGACGGAAATTCCGAGAGGAAGACGCTCCCGGCACCCGATTTCACAGCACAGCGACATCTATTGGCAGAGTAGGCTAACTTGAAATATTTATTAGTATTTAGCTCATTTTGCATCTTAATTCTGCACTCAGAGATGCCAAAATTTATCACTTGTTCCTTTTGGCATTTCCAACAACTCCACAAAGTTTCATCCGAATCCGTTCCGCACTTTTTGAGTTATTCTGCTGACAAACCAACCAACAAACAAACCAACGCCAGTGAAAACAATACCTCCTTCGGCGGAGGTAAAAAGTGAAATTATCCTTCTATATAAAAATATATACCATAAGAAAAGTGGAATCAATAAGCAAAGGGTTTTTAGCATCATTTATTGGTGATGGATTCCTATAAACAATTAGTTATAAACTGATCAACTTTTTAATGGAAAGTTAAAGTGCAAAGGAAATATTAGGTCTAAGAGGGCATTTCCGGAAAATTTCAGGCAACGCCGGGTAATATCCGCTAGTTATCTCAACTAATTGTAACAACATAACTTTATTTATATATGTAAAAGAGTGAAATCATGCTTCTATATAAAAATAATTACCCTAAGAAAAGTGGAATCAATAAGCATAGGTTTTATAGCACCATTTATAGGTGAGGGCTTCCTATAATTTCTACAGTTGCTAAAGTAGTGGCTGAATCTATTTTAAGCTCTAACAATTAACAAAGAAACGGAGCAACATTTGTAAAATAACACATACAGAATCATTGACTATCTAATATACATAATAGTTTATCAAATTAGATAGTGCAATCCATTCAGCAGCTTAAGACCATTTAAACTATATGAGATAAAAGCTAATCCTATCAAATCAAAGAACATTCTATTCAATTTAGGCAGTTAAGACCATATATATATCATTGAAAGTTGCAGATATATGCGAATCATTATTTTGTATACAAAATGTCGATTCATGGATATGGATCAATATAGATAAATAATCGTTTGTAATCAATAATGGTCAATATTCAAGAGATATATTTGGTTGTATCATTGCTCAAGAACTTGCTAAAATTACCTATTATGTCAGCAGATAGAGCCAGATATCATTCATGTATTATCTACCATCATTCTGCCATCTTCCAGTATTATAAGCATCATACTAACTACCCATCTTTTTGTGCTTTTTGATTGGTATTTTTTTGTTTCTTTTAATTGCACTTTCCGACTGGATATATTTAAACATACTACCGTGTAAATTAGTCACTCGAACCTAGGATTTTATCAACGAGGCGGACCGAAATTGACCTTCCCCTCTCGGAATTCGAACTTGTGCCCCCACATTGAGAGTTGAGCAAACCTTAACTCGCCGAGTGTTTTCTCTTTAGTTGTATTCATTTTATTTACCGTGATGTCAGAGATGCAATATATTCTATGACGTCATTTATTCTCTAAGGTCAATGTTCATTACTTTTAGACAAAATAGAACCGGGATAGTATGATATAGCGTTTTTAGTAGTAATTAAAAATGTAGATTAGGCAAACTATTGGATTCTAATCACCCAAAATAGACATATTGATTTAGTTGCACACCTTCAAATATTATTTTAATAAATTAATTTGCTTCTGGAGACATTTCAATAGATCTCAAACGCCAAATGCAATTGGTAAAATTAATTTCAAACATAATCAACCAGATACATCTTCCATATATCATTATAA
The DNA here is from genome assembly GCA_013387185.1 of Caligus rogercresseyi. Lineage (NCBI taxonomy): Eukaryota > Metazoa > Arthropoda > Copepoda > Siphonostomatoida > Caligidae > Caligus > Caligus rogercresseyi. The sequence goes on from CP045897.1 coordinate 25,202,972, forward strand.
ATCTTCATTCTCTCAGCTTGGATTTTTTGCATACAACAACAAAAAATGGCAATTAGTCATATGTTATAGAGAACTTTCTCAAGCATGACCTTATTGCTGTTTTTCTTCATATAAAAGATGAGTCAGCTAGAAAGCAATTTTATCTACGAACTCTAAAGAGGAAAAATATTTATTACATTAAAAAATTATGACTAAGCATTTCAAGAATATTTCAAAAGCAGTTGCCAACTTTTTTTAACCATTGGGAAATCTGCAAGAGTTTTTTTAATGAGAACCGATTTTTTTCATCTATTCTAACAATAAAGAAAGCCTGAAATTTAAAATATTCGAAACTATATATGAGGTTGTGTTGTTATGATAATAGGAATCCAACAAGTTTAAGATGTTAGAAATCCATTTTTTATAAAATAATTGTGATATCAATTTTTTATCCTTTCAATTGTATTATTAGTTAATAGATACTTATTTATAAGTTAGGAGATAAATAATTATATTTATATAAATATTTGTTATTTTCATACATATATAAACAAACTAAATAAATACCTTACCGAAGAAAAAAAGATATCACTTCCAAATTCAGTATCAACGCTACATATATAATAATGGTACCACACAGGGATTTCAGCCTAGAACAGTAATGGATTGAAACAAAAAGAAAAGGTTTAATAGGAGCAAAGACAATATGAACTAGGAAATAAATTATCACTTTACTCATACAAGCGTCCATACACTTATATGTTGCTTGTCACTTTCATATAATATATATATATATATATATATATATATATATATATATATATATATATATATATATGTATATATATATCATATATGTTTATTTTTATATTATTAATTTCTGTAACAATTGATATATAATCATAATATTTTTTTTGTAAATTCAAATAATAACTTGTGAACAGCTATTTTTAAAGATTTATTTCCTTTTCACAATAAAATAGCCATAGACACTTAGATTCTACAATTGGATTCATATTTATGTACCCCAACAATTAAATTTCTTCAACTTATCTGTAATTATGACTTATTGAAAATATGGCCTCCCAAGGAAGCATTTTTTTATTCAATGAAAGAAATATATATTGTCGTCTTTTAATGCATACCTGCTGCTTGTCAACTCTTGACGCTTTTGTAAGTCATAAATCCCCCTCCATTTCGCAAAAAGAGTGACTCAACACTTATTGTTCTTTTTGTTGACTGCAAGATTGTTTTCCTTCCCTTTCTTTCTCTCTCTGTTTCTCTCTCTCTTTTCCATGAAGCCATTCAATATGAATCAATTGGCTTGCATATAAAGTGTTTCTAAGGGAGGGGGTTAGTCATGTACTCCTATTTATTATGATTTCAATGAACTTAAAGAAAAAAGCAAGAAATCAATAATTATTTCGCCAGAATGCCCAGTTAATAAATACTCCATTTATAAAATCAAGATTATTTATAAGCGGAAGACCTTCTTCTTTTTCTTGATAGATGTATGACATAGATAAATTCTCTACTCTCAATGTTGATGGTACAGGTTCGACTCCCGAAAAGACCCTTGGTTGGATGGATTAATTTCTATGCCTTAAAGAAACTATTAGATAGCCAAAAAGACAAAAAACTTTACTATATCGTTTATTTTTGTGCGTGTGATAATTCTCTTTAATTTCACATGTTTATAATACGAAATAACGTTATTTTTTGAAGGATGGCAGGAGCTCCATCAGCCTTTATTTATCCCAAGCAGATTCATTTATTGACTGGTTTGATCGATTATAAATCATCGATTGTATGATTCCTATTTTACTGTAAATTATTCATATTGTTCAAATCTCTCTGTCTTACTATTTGTTGTTATTTCCTTTATTGCATTCATTTTTATACGCCCTTTTTTCTCAAATTACTTCCTATAGCTATTGCTCTTTATGGCATTATATGATCTTTGATACAATCAAGAGCGCCTTCCATCAATGTTCATGTTGGATAAACGCATATATTTTGTTTATTTAGCTCCTAGAATAGACCCACCTCACTGGAACCTAATCCGTATCAAATGGGAACGCATATATATATATATATATATATATATATATATATATATATATATATAATATCTATATATATATATATATATATTATATATATATGGGTTTATTGTTCATATGAAAATAGAAACCGAACGATTTAAGCATTAAAGAACACCCATAAAATATTTGTAAAAGGTTCGGTTTATGAAGTATATTAATTTAGATTCTTAATATATTTATGGAAACATGTTTTAGCTATATCAATAGTTTAAATATTTTATATAAAATATTATATATATATTGTTTTTATGACGTTCAACATCCTCTTTTTTAGGAATTAATCGCTCTGTATCTTGATATATGCAAGATAAACATTATATCAAGATAAATGTGGGATGTATTTGGCACTCGGGGTGCACTTTAATTTTGCCATAGGGCTCATGTTCATTCTAAGGATTATTTTTCTTAAATGTTGAAATAAGATAATTGTATTGTGAGTGGGGATAAAATTGCATATGCTTTTAAAAGGTTTTCTTTTTTTTTCTCATAATTTTGTGGGGATGGGTGAGTAAGTTGGTGGAGAAAGTGTGGGATATTATTTCAGAAAGAAAAACTTTTTTTTTCTCTTCTACGGATTGCAAATTATAATCATATTCCTTTGGTGGAGCCTTTGTCATTCAGAATGATCACAATCTTTTGGACGCTTAAAAAGAATGGGGTTTCAAAGGTACACCATACGTCCACCTATCAATACGCTTGAATCAATCCATGATAAAAAAATATTTAGTGTGCTCATGACTCATTCCTTTGGGAGCAAGTTCAAGCAATAATGCCATTGACAATTTCATAATACCTGAGATCTATTTTTATTCTTCGATGTTTTGATTAATTTTTTACATATATGAAGAATGATATTTGGAGAGATGATTTATGGATATATAGAAATGTGACAAATGACATAAACACTGAAGAAGGCGCATGTATACGGAATGTAAAGCTAGTTTACAGTCACGCTATATTTTTTTCTTCTTTTACAAACTTTAGTTCCGTTTCAATCATAGAGATATAAAGATATAATCTATCTGTATGATCAGCCTACAATGACGTAGTGCAAATTACTTGTTTATAGTGGACACATAGAATACAGCGTGAACGATGTTTCTCTGCCATTGAAGGGAATCAGCTCTCTATATCTAATATCTCTATGGTTGCAATTGATTTCTTTTTTGTTGTTGTTTCTGATAAATTTGAATGAAAGTATATCTACCTTTCACAAGAGTACCAATAATGATTTTATGTATGAAATTTATCTTTTTATTGCTGCATTTTTATAATTTTTCCAAAAATACTTAATGATATGTAAGAAATTGTAATGGAAGGTAATTGTCTACGTGTAAGAGTACATTTCTCTCTTTGGTTATTTTCTCTACTTCTTTATGACTCAGTCATGTATAAACATGTCCATTTAACCAAAGAAACTACATTATTTATTATATGATTATTTCAAAAATTAAACTTAAAGCTTCATATGGTCAAATAGCAGTCAATATTCTTATATTTAAGCCTCAAATCTTTTGACTATTTTTGTAAGGCGGATTCAAGTGGTGAGTTGCCTTTGTGATAGCAACAATAGCTTAATAGTTATTAAGTAGAATTCAAGGAACCAATGTTTGAATTATTTGAGTGTTAGATCACAAAAAATCAAAGTCATATTTAATAGAAAATAATTAGCATTTTATGATCCTAAATTATTGCAATTTGTTTCTCCTTTTGACTGAAAAAAGAGTATTTAATATCTTATAAATTGTTAATATAATGAACGTATTACATTTGTTAATTCTAAAATATTACTTAAGTCATTCATCCTATCTTTCTTCAATACAAATAAAATCTGACTTTATTGTTAGAGCAACTAGAATATATATTTATATTTCTCCAGGAAATAGAAGTCAAATATATATATAATAGAGACAATTTAAAACCTGACAACAAATGGAAGCCTTTTACAAATGCAAAATGCATCTACATACCTATATTTGAACTAATACCATAAATATTTTAATACAATAGGCGTTTTCTATTTCCCTTGCTTCTTTTTAGAAAATGATAATTAAGATATGTTCGCTCTCTTCATACTTGATGTATTTTTCAAAGGAATTTCTAATAAAGATTTGATACTCAATAGGGTAATGTGTTAATCTTTAATTAGAATTTGAAATTCCTTTTCAATGACTTTAATTTTGGAACGATTTGTAAATATAACCTTTCCTTTTCATTACGTTACGTCGTTCCTGTCCACGTTTACACTTGGTTCCTTTTTGGTGTATATCATAAGGAAAATAAAATGAATTACATGTTTTTGTGTAAGTGACATGCTTGATTGAAGCAAAAGCTACCTAAATTTTTTTAATTCCATAAAACTTGACTAAAGACAAAGAGTATCATAAATTGATGGCGAAAAAAAGTTATGGATTTTCTTACATTGGATTATACATCGTCGAATGTGCATGTTAGGTATTTGAGCATATCTTTTTAATAAACAGTTCTTTATTTTATATGAATGGTACTTATTATTAAATATATACTTACAAAGTTAATGCTAATCCGTAAAAAAAATATATAAGTAGTGTAACAGATATTTTTTTATTTTCATTTTTTCAATATGATAATATAATACTTTTGTAAAATCATTTTTAGGTGATCATTTAAAAAAAATCTTTAAGAATATTTATGTTCGAACCCTTGATTTTCTTAGAGCAGCATATAATTACACACGAAAAACTTCGATCATTGATGCAGACGAATTCGACTTTATTTCTATTAATGATTATTATCATAAAATTAATATACTTTCAAAGCTGCTGTTAAGGCATTAAAAAAAACATATATAAAATTTGTAATATATCACAAATTCATATTTTGTGGTTAAGTTGTTTTATTTATTAGCCAAATCCATACAGAGTAAAAAAAAAGAATACACTAGAAAGTAGGATATAAAAATACAACTTAAGAGAGTTACGTTAAAACAAATGAACATGTAATGAAAAATTACTCTCTAAAGATAAACCATAATATAAAATGACATTATTAAAGATTATTTTCTTATTCAATCTAAAACGTTGATGTCGTCTTATTGTCGATAATTTGAGGTATGTAGTCGAGAGAATGAAAATTTTTAATTTCATATGCGATACGATAAATATTCCATTTTTTAAAACAGTTTTAAGTGAATTTTTTAATCACATTTAAGACTAATGTAGTGCTCTTTTAAACCCTTAATATGTTTAAAGCAGAAATACACACGAAAAAATTCGATATTGAGGCAGGCAAATTCGACTTTATGTCTGCATAATTATTTAATATAGCTTATATAATACAAATGAAAGTAAATGAAACGATAGAATATCTCAAGAAGACCTTCTTGCTGTGGTAAATCTTAAAGAGATTTTAAAAAAAAATTAACGAAATTCTTCAAACCAACATTATTGATGATAAATATTATTTTGTGACGTGCAAGAATAAAGAATTACTACTTTTCTTGGCAAGCTTAGACATATTTGTATTTAATGGGGGTAATTTTTCTCTCTATCACAAGAACAGACAGAGAACGAAACACTGTCCAATATATAACTGGATTGCATATATCACTGAATAAGTTTCAGAGAAAATTGCTAGAAAATAACTTCCTCTTCAAATCATATATAAAGGACAGGGGAGTCGTCATGTTCATTAGTCTGAATAGAGGGGGGTAGGCTAGTTTATATACATAAATCTATGGCATTTTTTCTCTTTATCAAAACGAACACTTCCTTCGTTGATATACTAAAATCATACTATTAATTGCACCGTTAGGTCTGCTTTTGTGTTGAGCTCTCACATCATCTCTTTAGAGCCAGTTCCTTTTATGGAACACTGACTTTTTATACAGGAGATGGATATCATAACATCATTCTTGAGCATTAAATATATATATATATATATATATATCTATATATATACCCTCATCCTTTATGACTTTAGTGTGACAATATCATAACAATTATGCATGAAATATTTAGTTAACACTATTTTCATCTTTGTTTTTTGGTTAAGAACATTTTTATCATGTATTGAACAATAAAATGCCATTAAAATATTATAAATATATTCTTCAAAGTACTGATGACAAAAAAGTAAATCTGAACGGCCTCTTTAAACACCTTTCAACGTGTTTTTGGTTCATAATTACTATATTATTATTTCCGTAATACTCTACCTGTAGAATAAAGAACTATTTATTAACTTCAAATATTTAGTAAAAAGATAATACTATTCCGGTCACTGTCACGGGATCATACTAGATATTTTACATTTGTGGTAGTTTTTTTAATTAAAATTCCTGTATGTTTTTTATATATTAAAACTTATATGCTGATTGTATAAAATTCCAATTTGGAGCAAAAGCTCATTTAGGTATGAGGTAAAAATGAAGCAAAACTTTAATCATTAGTTTAAAGCCTTGGAAATAAATTTATAAAATTAACTTTTTTCAAGAAATATCAACTTAAAAAGTAAAATGTATAAAAGAATATAAAGTTGGAAACTATTCAATTTATGGTTCGTTAGAAATATTATTGTATATACGGATAATATACCATAACATTAACATATTTCGAGTATCAAACCCTCTGTATAGAACTCTAAATTATACAAACGAGGATCTTAAAGGGAAAAGTGATGGGTATTTCAAAATTTTAATTGAATTTGTACGGCTGATTAAATTTCAAAGGTTTCCAAAGGTATTACTTTTGATATTTAAAAAATAATTAAGATGCAGTATGGAAATGCAAAATGCATTTTTAGATTATCAGTTATCTACTACCCACGAAGGCAAATAATCAGGTTTTATCTTATTATTATTAAAATGTTTCATATTCTCAAGGACAGGATGAGCGGAAGTGTGTGTTAGATAGGCAGTTTGACCTTTTGTGCATGCTCTACAAATTATTAAATGAATAATGTATTAAATATAATTCAAATACCTGCCTATACATTTTCAATTTTATTATACTTTTTAAAATTCATAGTTATTTTTATCATCTTGACTTGTTAGTGGTCTAAAGGATAATATAATTAAAATATTTTAATCCAAAAAAAATAGTAGTCAGTAAATGAGCAATAACCATTCCAATGTAAAATTATAACTCAAACAGTTTTTTATTTATAAACTGAATTAGGAAAATAATATCATTATATATATATCTATCTATCAGGAACGACCGGTGCCCGACTGTTTTGAATATTTTCTTTCGTTGTCATTCAAAAGTGTCGACGTTTTTTTAAAGGAATTTCGAAATATTATTTTCCTAATAAAACGTCATCTCATTTACTGAGAATTTTTTTTTTTTTGAAATTGTTTTCTTAAAAAAACGTCTTCACTTATTTTTTTTGGAAACTCTTTTCTAAAAAAACGTCGTCTCACTTCAGAATGTCGAAGAACGAAATATTTATTAAGTCCCAGCCTAGTTTTGGCCTGGACTGGATTGAATATTTAAGTCCCGGCCCGGCCCGGTCCCGGTGAAAAAAGGTGTCCCGTTCGTTCCCTGATATATATAAATATATACATTTATATATAATATAACAGATTAAAATACCAATAGAACCGGTCAATAGCTATATCTTCACCAGTTTGTTTAGAGAATGGTTTTAGGTCATTGGTCGTTCTACTTATTTGTAAATTCTAAAATCGATACGATGGAGTGCAATAGCCATTTGTGCTAAGGTATGTCCGACAATCAATGTTGGGGGCGCAGGTTCGAATAATCCCGAGAGGTTAGGGTCAAATTTTGGTCTACCTATTTATAAGATCCTAGGTTCGATAGACTAGTTTTATTATATAATGCTTATTATATTCAGTCGAATGCAACTCTGTCGAGCCATATTGGCAAAAAAATCGATAAAATGTGAATTTTTTAAAATGATTAACAGTCATGTAGTTTACTTTTTTCCTTTACAAACCAAGATGACACTTTAATTGGGGTGTTAAGATGCATTGTGACCATTCCGGTATTCTATCATTTTAATAAATCCTTCTCACGATATATTTGTAAGTCACACTTCAAGTAAAAGTGACAATGTTTCCAATATTATAGCAACTTTTCTTCATATAATACAAGATATCTTTAATAGCCTTTAAAGCCTTTAAGGGCATGATCATTTGGAAGTTTCTTGGTTTAATGGCCTACCATCTACTTATTTGTCTCAATTGACATTCTCATAAGAAAGCTGATATGAAAAAGGATTCAAGCAGAGAACAATGCCTCATCTAGAATGAAATGGGATTTCATCATTTATTTATTATTTATGTTTTTGAACTATCATAACAAGGAGACATTCTATTGAGTAACTACACCGTGACCTCAAGAATAAGAGGAGTAAACAAGTGACATATGGGCCATAAACATAAACAAGCACGCTAAACATATGTTGGAAATTATACAAACAAGTTAGAAATATTTATTTGCAACACTTCAAGGAATTAAAATATAGCCTTTTTAGGTTAATTGAAGCATGAAGAAACTATATATATTGCTTTCCCCTGCGTAAAATCCTTTTGGCATTAAATATGAAGGGAATATACAAAATAAATCACTTATTTTTTTTTTTTATTTTTATGAGATATCATATATATATATATTTCTATAGATATAGATATCTTGAGTGTTAAATCCCCCTCTTTAATCTTTAAAGTTATTAAATGTTGTAATAATATATTTTATGTTATAAAATTTTAAATTCAAATATTATTCAAGTGTTGAATCATGCATTATCCTAGATTTCCGTGCCATTATTTTTATTTTGTATTATTATAAACTAACAGTGACAAATCATATTTAATACTATTTAGGCTAACTAATTGAACCCTGGTCTTATTGATAAATTTTTTTAATACCCCCCAAAAAACATTGCCTTTCTTTATTATATTGTTAAACATAATGTAATTGCAAGAGGTATTTTAGTTGGGGCTTCCTCTGGATGTGTAAATTACCAATAATAAGCCTTTCCATTTACCATCTGGGACTTTTATATGAAGTTCCGTATGCAATTAAGTATTTTCTCGTATGAAAAGAGAGGAGAACCCGTATTTTTTATCTTGAGCGATATAAGGCAATTGGATTTAATTTTCATGTCTAGTAAAATGTTATATACATTTAATCGTTTTCCCTGCACGATAAATACATCATTGTCAAGTATGCCAAGGCTTATTGTCTCCTCAAAATGATTGGCTACAGAGTCACTACTATTGTACTGAGACAACAACGCTGAGGTCCTTACTTCTCTTTCTTAATGCTTGATAGAAAAAGCATTGATAAACTTTATGGCCCTGAATAGTTTATCTTGACGTACAAGTCGGTATGAAACGATCTCGTGCCTTAATAGATAAGAAGGTTCTATGCATCCAGTTTTGGCATCTGATATCCGACATTAAGCGTAAAGCAATTAGTTTATTAATAAATATAATTATATAAAACTAAGCTTCATAAATTCAATAAATAGAGCCAGATTATTTATTCATTAAATTTTCCGCTCCCGTTACATGGCACAATAGGTCGTAAAACCCTACGTTGCCTAAGGTTTTGTATACGTCCTGTCAATGTATTAAACTACAGTATTCTTAATTGTAAAAGGATACATTTAAGACCATTATTGATGCTTTTTTAAGTAATGATTATAAACATATTCTCATTCCCTTATGTTGAGTGAGTTCTAATACTGCCATTAGGGGGTTTGAATAGCCCAAGTCATCCCCATTTTAGGAATATGAAACAAAAGTCAGATTCATTTGTTTAAATACATGATATATCTAATGTCAGCTTGACTGGCAATTAAACCGCCACCGCTGAACACGCGTGGTTAATTGAATAAAGACTTTGGAATGCGGGAATCAATCTCTAAGCCACTCTTTTAGTCATATGAAGATTATCTATATATATATATAATATATACATATATAATATATATATACATATATATATATATATATATATATATATATATTTAGGGCTATTTTATATATTTTCATATATATATATATATATATTACTTATATATATATATTATTATATATAAGGGTGTTCTTTTTTCAAATGTTGAAATGTTCAACATTTTGGATTTTCTGTTTCTGGTGATAAGGGAAGACGACATACAAAGTTTGAATAAACAACGGTGAACATTACGAGGGTCGCACAACGAGGTCAAAGTTTTAAAAATGTAGTAAAATATAGTTTTCCGCAAATTCTTAAAATGGCGGACGTTATAGACTTCAACAATATTATTAATTTAAAGGAAATCTAATTTACTACCAGACGTATGTTTGATGTTTTTTTAATAAAACAAAGTTTTTCAGTAAAAACAAAGAAAAATGGAGTGTGTAATGTAGCATATTTCATAGCTTTTTTGTATCATTAACTTCACTCGCCTGTAGAAGATGACTTGTTCGCTTCAGAGTAAAATAGTATTTTTAAGTTTAGTAAACCTTTGGATGATAAATCCAAAATGACCTTAGTTGCATTCTATCAATTCAGAATTCAGTACAATCTGAGTTTACATCATATGATTCAGAGCCTGTATTGACCTATAAGAAATCGAGTATGAAAAAAAAATGTGTTTTTTAGATTTGCGTTAAGTATCCTCTCAAATTTTACTTTGTCTCCGACGCATTTATAATCCATTATGTGCGTCATTTTGTACGCAAGATATGCTTTTTTTTATGTACATATAACTCTCTACTTATTAATTGACATGATTTAGTATACTAAAATATCAAAGCTGGTTTACCAAGCTTTCATTTGATATGTTTGCTGTTCTAAAAATCGCTATACTTTAAGAGAAATAAGCAAAAACATTTTTGCACGTACTCTCCCAAAAAAAATTGATCTTTTGATATGAGAATATACAATTACCGCTTGGTAACCACTGTTACCGGGTAGGAAAGAAGAAAAAGGGAAGCGGGAGAGTATTTTGCCTCACTCTCTCGCTTCTCTTAACGACCAGGTACCCGGCCTTGCCCGGGTCCCAGCTGTTTTTTGAGCGTCCCAGCCCGGTGTCCCGGTTTTTTAGACACCGGGTCGGGACTTAAATATTTTCTTTCGTTTGTTACACATAATTTTTTTGTTAAATGTCACTTCTTTTTTGATGTTTTTTTGTTTTTTGAGAAAAACGTCGTCACTTCAGAATGTCAAAAGGAACAAAAATAAAAATATATAGTACGTCCCGGTCCATTTTTGGCCCAGCCCGGCTTTGAAAATTTTTAAGTCTCGGCCCGAGTCCCAGTGAAAAAAGGTGTGCCAGTCGTTTCCTGATATATATTATATATATATATTGTTGATTCCTCACAAATAAAATAACGCTCATACAAACCAAAAAAAACATCCTTCAAAGTTGACTCAAGTTCTGTAAATCATTCTGTAAAACATTTCTTCCGATTTAAACTTTGATGGAATAACTCGTGATAGTTCCGCAGCGACTTGCAATGAAACATTTGAATTTTTTATAAGCAAATACATGGCTGACCCCTTTAGTATAATGGTACTAGGAACATTATATTATCAAAAGTAGAATAATTATCAATTGTGACTGGAACCAGGCTTTTTTTGTCATTGTTTTCACTGGGTGCTTAAACAATGACTTGGAGTGGGACGCTTGATTTCCTTTCCTAATGCTTAGTATTAACCTTAGGGACAGATTTACGTTGACAGGATTAATGAGCTTGGACTAGAGCATAATGCCCCTCCTTATCTTGGCCATTATTCTAGCAATATGTCGAATATGAAGAAGAACCTTGTTCTATATTTCCTTGTTAATGAAGTCATTCATTTTCCATCCAATCTTAACTAATGTTTCACGGGGAAAATTCTAAAGAGGGATAATCACGTTGA
>CP045897.1:25215012-25242940 GCA_013387185.1 Caligus rogercresseyi
CCCCCCCTTACCCCCACCCCCAAAATTGCGTTCAAAGGTTTCGTTATGAAACACAAAAAAAAATTGTTATTACTTTTTTGAAAAATCTAGTTTATTAAATTTAGCTATGGTCAATTTGACTTGTTTTTTTTCAAATTTTCGTCAAATAATATTAAGTGCCAATAAATGAACATAAGTGCTGACCGCACCAAAATTTTTTAAATCACAGCTCCTACTAGGGTTCTTTATAGTTTCAAGGAGGAAAAGAAAAAAGAGGGTACTCATGTTGAGTTTTTAAGTTATTTTTTAAATACGTTTGCTTTTCCTCTTAATTTTCATACAGTAACTCCCTCACATGGTTGAGAATATAAATCTATGACGTTGATTATATCCATAAACTTTTGCAGATAATAATATAATGACGAAAAATGTTTTTCATTGATAAAAAGAAGTTATTGTTAAAGGTAACTTGTTATTTTAAAACTTAATTCTTATTTCTTAAAAAATATTTTTAGAACTCCACCATGAATACATTGATCACGTATTACTAAAAGTGGCATAGCGGAAATCAAGCGAAATAACTACTTTTAGTAGTCGAAGAACATTAAAGACTTGACACTTTGGTCACTGTTGTGTGTTACGGATGCAACACTAATGTCAGAATTGGTATGGAGTATAAAAAGACTCGAGATTGTCTTAAAGACCACTTCAGTGGATTTATTTGTCTTCTACACATGAATGAGTTTATATATATATATAATATATATATTAAATCTATATATATAATATATATAATAGATATATATATATATATACTATAGTCGAAACGATCGGGACGCATTTTTCGCCGGGAGCCGGCTCGGGAGTAAATTTTTCTGGCCGGGCTCAAACCGGACCGGGACTTAATATACTCGTTCGTCGTTCGTTTAAAAAATCATACAGTAACTTACAGGTTTGTACATATCACCGGGTACGGGACACATCAATCAACTGAGACGTTGTTGACGTTAGTGAAAATTGTAGTTCGTCATTCTTTTCTAAAAAAACCGTCGTCACTTTCAGAATGACGAACAACAATTATATATTATAAATTAATATAGTGTCTATATTATTATATATATATATATATCAATATATTATATATATATATATATATTTCTATTAAATATTTCTGTGCGTTCTGACAAAACACATTAACATACATCTAATTATTTAACCACTAATATATCATTCCAATTATTCCTCATTATTGGTGTAATATCCCTTCTTCTGGACAATCAAAAGACGTTTAAATGTATGAGGAATCATCTTATTATCGATTAAATTGGATTGGTTTACCTGAGTAGTGTCATTCAAGTCATAAAGGAAAGAAGAAGAAAAATGTATGTTGACGACTAACCTGTCTTCATTTTTTCTCTTTTTAACTTAAGGCATTGTGGTCAGGGATCACAACAATGTCGTAGACCTGATCCTTGCATGCATGAAAGGAGGAAGGGAAATGGAACCTAAGTAAACCCACAAATTTGTCAATCACGAAGGCAAACAAAAACAACAATCATTTTTCTTTACCTTTTTTCTCATTCATTCATACAAAAAAAATAAATAACAACTAATACGATCATTACACAATCTATTATCCTGTATGTACTTCCTATTAAATGAAGTGCACAAGGGCGATCCCATATAATCACTACATATATAATACAATAAGCATTTTCAAGGGAACGCATTAGTTCAACTCCTCAACATTATAAAGATCCTAGTTCGATTAACCAATTTTAATGACTTAATGCTTATTCATTACAATGTATGTGCCACCTTACAAGACAAAAGCATTATCAGAATTTCACGAATACTGTGAATGTATTTTAAAAAAATAACTTTGTGTTATCGGTTACCGGTGTCCTGGTTTTTTTATACACCGGGCCGGGACATCAATATTTTTTCAATATTTCGTTTGTCATTAAAAAATTAAAAAATCATCACTTCGAAACTCCTTGGAGATTTTTTTCCAAAAAACAGTCATCACTTTTTCTGAAGATTCTTTTCCAAAAAAAAAAAAAAAACGTCGTCACATTTTTTGGAGATACTTTTCTAAAAAAAGGTCGTCACTTATTTTGGAGATTCTTGACTTTAGAATGTCGAAGGAACGAAAATATATATTATGTCCCGTCCGGGGGTCCCGGCGAAAAAAGGTGTCCCGGTCGTTTCCTGATATATATTTCAAATATTTCGAATTTCCGATATTGATTTTTTTAATAATCAAAAATTATATCAACTTTATTTTTGTTGTTTGATGAAGGATGTATATATTATATATAATATATATATATATAATATATAGCTTGTACACGTCCGAGAAAAATAGAAAAATGATCTATATACGCCCTCAAGTTAACTATAGATCATTTTTAGTTGGTTCTAATAAAACTCAAAACCTTTATAATTCCAGGGATTCCGTGAGATATTTTTTTTTAAAATCCACTTAATACTAGTTTTAATAACAAAAAAGTTAAATGTATATATTCTTATTTTTGACACAATAAGTTGTGTAAATATTTTATAAAATAGTTGGCGATAGACTCACAATCATAAATGAATAAAATAATCGCTTTTCATATTGCATTTGTTTGTGACGAAAGGGCTGATCTACAAAACAGCTCCAGTTGAAAGCTTTATATTTTGGAAGTTTCCTCAAAAGACAATTTAGTTTATCATTTTGACCCAAAGGATTTGATGTAGTTATAATTAGCTAGGACGATCTTCTTCTACGCACTAGCCGAATGCTGTCCTAAGATTTATATTTCTGTAAGTTCATTATTTCGTCATTAGCTAGGATCTTAATAAATGATTTAAGTTTACCTACACAAACTTTTTAGGCTCTCTGGACTCTTATATTAAGCATTCCCGGCTGTCATATTAACGCATAGATATTGTGTAAGGACATTCACATATGGGAGAAGGAAGCAAGAAATAAAAGTCCTTATGGAAGACGAGAAAAATATTTTATGACCATTATGCTTTATAATAAGAATGGAAAACTTCCGCAACTGACATGTTTTTTCATCACTGAGGAGAATTTGTACACCCTCTTTACAATGTATTGTTTAATTTCTAGATATATAATATCTTTAAATCTCCATTCACATGATAAAACTATAGCTACGTTATATTAAGAGCACGGAACCTAGAGATTTCGTGTAATAGACCCCCCCCCCCCCCCCTGACGAATGGTTTGAAGCTCAAAATTGCCATAATTATGACATGTGGTACCGAAGGACTAATATTCGATTATGTTGAAACCTCAATGCGAAATTATTGTGACATCCTCGAAACCCGATTTTCCAATGAATATAGATATGTAATCCCAATATTCCATTTTTTTTTGTGCCTATATGATTCGATAGAATTGCATTAGAATAAGCATAGCATTTTAGCTTTAAGATTAATCTATCGAACCTGGAATCTTATAAATGAGGTAGACCAAAAATGAGCATTTCCTTTCGGGATTCGAACCTGCGCTCCCAACATTGAGAGTTGAACACGCCTTAACGCACACAGCTATCGCACTCTCTTTATTTTATATTTGTGACATAAGTATCTGATATAACACTCATATACCATATTTATGACTGATACAACCTATGTGTTCATTTGAAGTGGGTTGGACCCTAAACTGTAATTGTGGCATTTGGAACCGATTTTCTTATCATAAAGCGATATCCCTGATTGCTTTTAGTTTAAAGTCTGTCCTACAGGATATGCATTCTATTGTGTACAGCATTTTACAGTTTGGGCTCTTTTAAAATTTACCCTTTCATACTCTCTTGTATTCAAATAGAGAACCTTTTATTCGTTTTTAACAAACTTATCCCAGCAATAAGTTAAAAATGGAGTTATATGAAAACAAAAATATTAATACAATTGTGTTTATAAAATATGGAAGGACTTCAAATAATAAGACTTCTACAATATTTAGTTTATTTTAATTGATTTTCCCAGTATTCCTGTTCCTTAATGAAACATATTTAACAACTCCATTCATGTATACCAAAGAAGGTAAGCTCAGAGATTGCTTATGTAGAAGCACATCGTCCAATGGCCATCAAGGATATTTTCCCTTCCTTTAGGAATCCATCACCATGTAAATTATGATAATTATTTTTCTAATTTTGCGGTTAATAAGGTGTTAAAGAATCTCCTGGAACTAATCTTATCTTCAGGGCCATAATTTCCGCAAGGGAAATCAATGAATAGTAATAATACTCTTATGAATACAAGGTAAAGGCTTAAAAGATTGTTTAATAGAGTCTAAAGCAAAGTTTTAACAAAGAAGAAATGTTGAGGCATATGATTGGATTACAGATTCAATCATCATACAACCGATTAAATGGTTTATATCATAGAGATATAAAGATATAGAGAGCTGATTCCCTTCAATAGCAGAGAAACATCGTCGTTCAGCTGTCGTCTGTGCCCAATATAATCAAAGTAATTTGTACTACGTCATCGTAAGTTCATCATACAGATTGAAAGATATGTTTATATTGGACAATATGACGTATTTCTCTGAAAAATCTAATAAACTCTCAATGTCTTTATATCACTATCGCTTATATATGATATATTAATAGCGATATATATATCGATCCATACCTTTGATATATGTCTAGTTATAATTGCATTGCAAACAAAAGCATGGAATATCTAGGGATGTCTGTACAAATAAATATTACAATTCTTTTGATAATCTTTCATGAAACGGATAAATCTCCCTTGGTTTCTTTATTAAATATAGAGCAAAATGTCAGTTTTTTGTCAAGTTAAAATTATATAATCACAAGATGTAGTCTATTGGCTCAATTATGACCGATTTTGATAAATCATGGAAAGTCTTCAATCGTAATAATTCGTTGTTCAGGCTTTTATCTATTTTTTATTGTTTTTTATATATTTATTTCATCAAATGTGACTTTAATCTTATTATATATTTATTTATTTCTCAACTCCAAAAAAGGTTATGAATCTTATGCTCTGCATCATATGGTTATTTTCTTATAAACATAATAAAAAGAGAATGACAAATAGATATTTCATACATTGTAATTGAATGCATTTTTCCTGCTTTAAGGTCTTGAGTATAAGTGATTTCCCAAATATTAAGTAACGACTCATTAATTAATCAAAGCTCTGACTATGAATGATTAAACTATTAGAGCCGAAACGTAGATTTTTCTACGTGCCAGTAAAACAGCTCTCCAGCACATTTAAATGGATAAATTATATGCAAAATGCGTGTTAATGTCTGTTTGAGTATTTAGAAACAGCAAAGAAAAAAGTTGATCCCCATTGGTTCTCTGTCCCACTTTAAAATAAGCAATTGATTTGTGATGGTTACAAGTACCTCATTATTTCATGACGGGTAAGTACTATTTGTGATCGAAAGTGTTCTCCTGTCATAATAATTTTAATTTAATTTATCTAAATTATTCTTAAAATACATATCTTTCGATTATATTATGTACTTAAACCTCACATTAAAAAATAAAACTGTCTATTTTGTTTTAAAACGATAGGTCGAAAATCTATGTTTCGGCACTACAGCACAAAAAAATCATAGTTTGGATAAATGCCGAAGACTAGATTTTTCTACGAGCTAATTTCTCAATAAGTAATTATGGTAATCAAATCATTTTTTACTTCCGAAGGCTTTCATCATATTGGAATTTTGTGAGAAGTTTCAATGTTGTGGTATCCTTTTTTAACTTTCGGCACTAATGGGTTACATATTTAAAGCTTTGACAATGAAGTGTAAAAACATTATATGGTCATTGGTCATTTCGTTCGATAGAGAGAGTTGTTTATGTGCCTATGTGGTTCGATTGAATAGCATATAATTGTATATAAATAGACATGATTGTGTTACAATTAGTGATTGGGGCATAGGATTGTTTTTGATCTGAGGTAAAGAAAGAAAAAGTTTGCTCATACACTCCATACAAATTCATCTTCAAGTAATCATCAAGCAATATAGGAAAATCGGGAAAAACAAATAAATTTTATTTTTTTAATATCTATTTTCTTTGATTCACTTTTTTCAATAAGTCTTATATTTACAAAAAATGGATAAATATTTTTATGCTAATAAATATGCACATAAAAATTGAAATAAATACTTAAAACATATAAAATAGTTCTTTTATAAAAAGTAAGGTTTTTTAAATAATTTCAAAACATGCAAAATGTTGATTAATGTTTTTTTTGTTGTATGAAACTGTAGTGTTTCTGTATTATACTTAATTAAATACTAATATCTTCGCAAACAGCTGATGTCACGTCATTTATATATTTTTTATTATTATTCTATTCTACATGCATTTCCACTTTCCCTTTCCTTCTAACTCTTCTTCCGCCTGTACTAAGCAATGTGCCTGCAGTTATTGCTACTTCCCTGTATATTAAAGGTCGTGCTCTTTAACTCCATGTCAAATCCTCTCTGATCTGGTCATCTCTGTTCCGTACTTCGTAGTAAGGGATTGGCGAATATTCTAGAATATTCTGACTCTTTTATCTATTCCCAGATTCTTTTTAAAACTCACGTTATAATGCATATCATCTTGGCGACGAGGATGGGATATTATGACTCTATTTATGTATTCTCAAGTTTGTTTAAACTCACGTTATAATACAAAACATCAAGGCAGACTAGGATGGTCAAACTGCTTCCCAAATTCACAGCATCCGAACTGCGTGCTCCCGAATGGAACTGGGAGGATCTTCTGAAGATCTGCAACAACTACGGAAGTCCGAACTCGTTGTGCTTCTCCGTGCCCACATGAGTCTTGTGGGTGTGATTCTAACTACACCAACTTCGCTGAGGTACCCACGTTACACACCCTCACCCTGTAAATGACCTTCGTCAAAGCACCAATCTTTTTGGGGTGTCTCAGCCTCCGAACTTTGATATGCCTGGCCCTCAAAGAGGCTGCCGATGGTCTTCTTTGAACGATGAGTTCCTAAACTACCTATCTCTCTGTGGTCAGCTTCGTCCCGACCAAAGGAAGGCATTACTTCTACACTGTGACAGTCCTGATGTCCAAAGATGGCACAAAACTCTTTCCGTACAACCCAATGAAGACGAAGACAGCTTCTCTGCTCTTCTAAGGTAATGGACAAAGTTTTTTCTCCCGTGGACTCCGTACTCTACGAAAGGTTTTGTTTGACCGAGATGAAGTAAGCCGCCGGTGAGCCAATAGACGACTTCCTCATACGTCTCCGGAGCCAAGCAAAGTTCTCCAAGCTCTTTTGCTCCGCCTGGCAATGCTCCTTAGAAGAAGATGTGATTGTGAGTACAATCATTAAGAATACTAAATCTTCTTAACTTCGTCAGTCAGCTTTTGATAAGAGGAAGGTTCATCTCCATGACGTGGTTCAACTAGCACGAGCTCTCGAATCCACTGAAGTCCAATCTCGGAAAATTGTCACTAACAGGTATGTCCTAAGCTCTGAGTATAAATGTTCAAAGGCACTTCGGCGTTATCCAAAGAACTCTTCACCTATTGCTTCCGATAAGACGCTTTGTAAAATCTGTGCGACGTCTCATGTCCTGAGAAAAAATTATGCCCTACTGTGGAAAGTTCTGTTCTAAATGTATCACTTTACATTTTGTTGCAAGTCTGGCTCGTCCAATGCTCTCACCCGTGATTCAATGTTCTGCTCCCGTGTTAACTCTTCTCAAATACCATTCGCCCCACTTCGGTTAAACGAAAATGGATCAACTTTTCTTCTAGATCTAGGAGCCAATGTTAACATTCTGCTTAGAATCCTCTGCAACTCTTTAAATATTGCTGGTCCTGCCGGAACATTAACTGTGTTCGGTGGTCGCAAGCTAAAAGCTTAGGGTACTGTTTCAATCCGTTTCTCAAAGGAGTGAAACCTACTCTCTTGAAATTTGTTGTTACAGATATGAATTAAGCAATTCTTGGCTCACAAGCGTGTTTCGATCTCGGTCTGGTTTCTCTTAAGTCGTTTAGGTATCTCTGCAACTCTACGTATCCAACCTTTGCCTCGGAACCTCCTGTATCCACTCCACGTCTTGAAAATATCAAGTCACTCAATCACTGTATCGGGGAAATTTTCAGGAACGATATTGCTCGTTTTTGTACTCTGCCTAAGGTATCAGTCCACGTCAAGGAAAGCGCCGTTCCGCGCTAAATAAGATCTCGACCCATACCTATTGCTCTTCGTGATCAAGTCATTCTGGGGTATTCGTCTGGTTATTCCCTCTCCCCATCATAGAAAGTTCCTGGAAGAATTGCACCTTACACATCGTGGTACTGTGAAGATGAAACCATAGCTCGTTGCAAAATTTGGTGGCCAAATATCGACTCCGATATTGTCAACTATTTCAATGCTTGTCATATGTGTCAGACCTACGTATCTTCTACTCCTGCTCAATTTACTCATTTCACTTCTGCTGAAGTATGGAACGTGTCCACGTTGACTACGCGAAAGCAGATTAAAAAGACATCATAGTCTTGATGGATGTGGGGTCGAAGTAGAATGACGTGGCAGTCATGAGTAGGGATCGGAAAAATTTTTTTGAATATAAGATATTTTTTAAATATTTTCCTGTTTTTTTTACTTGTTTTAAATATTTTCCTGTTTTTAATGTTGTGTTCAATATTTTCCTGTTTTTTATGTTTTAAATATTTGGCGATATTTATCTAACTTTTAAACTAATAAGCATTTTAGAAAAAAAATATATTGAAAATGTATTTAAAAGTTTATTTATTAAACATGTTATGCTCATTGTGCACGTATTTTTGTCTAGAATACCAATTTTAAATGGTTATAAAAATATTTTATCAACTTTTGTCTCCAGTTTCACGCTGGAGGAAAACCTGACAATATACAGTATTCATCCGTTTTTGTGGAGACTTCAACCTCTCCCGTTAGCTCTGCGAACAAAGTCAGACAGTTGTTATCCAAATATATTCTAATGGCGCCAGGAGTTTTGTATTGCGTTGTATTTCTTATTTCATATTTGGATTTGTAACTTTGCAAAGATTTTGACTATTGAGGCGAGAAAACATTTATCCAGCAGAGATGTCAGGAAGCAGTTTACAACACAAGTGGCTTCAACAGCTTAGCTTAAGCAACGATAACATCAAGTTTATCGACATGAAGACTGCTTTTTGCCTGCCATTGTGAATCCAGCTTCGAATCTCGGCAGAAAGGTCAAGTGAAACAACATATTGAGTACGCAAAGCACAAGAAGAATATGCAACTCAAGACGAAAAGGAGCAGCTCTCAAGCACAGCTTGAAGACGTTTTTGAGAGAAGCGCCAAGAAGTCTAAGTCGTTTAACCTCAACAAAAACCTCTGTCAAGCTTTATTGACACAAATTGCAGGTTCCCATGTTTCGTCAATTTGTTGAAGAGCATTGTGCTGTATCTATTCCTGACGAAAGCACTCTGAGAAAGACTAACCTGGAAATCTGCTATCAGGATATGCTCACCAAAATTAAAGTTAATATTCCAGATCAACCCATCTGGCTCGCCATCGATGAAACTACGGACGTAGAAGAGCGATACATTCTAAACGTGGTTGTCGGAAAACTTGCTGCAGATTCATCCAATCGAGCCGAACTGGCGCACTCGATGATATTGGAAAGAACCAATGCTGAGACAGTATCTCGTGCCGTAAATTGTTGTAATGAATATTTTAAAGTTAAGGCTGAAACGTCAAACTGATGCTGCTGCTTACATGCTGAAATGTGGTGGGCAACTGAAAATTTTCTATTCTAATCTTCTTCATGTGAAATGTCTCGCCCAAACTTTGCATCGAATCGCTGAATGTGTTCGGAAACATTTTTCGAAAGTGAACGAATTGATCTCAGTTACTAAGAAAGTGTTCCTGAAGGCTCCATCACGGATTCTAGCATGGAAAAATTTCAACCCAAATCTTCCACTACCTCCCGATCCAATACTAACCCGTTGGGGAACATAGGGGAACGCCGCATTGTTCTATGCTGAGAACCTTGACGCAGTGAAGACTGTGATCGAATAATTTAACCCACATGGTTCGGAGGCCATCAAAAGATGTCAATTTATTATTGGCGATGATGAAATGAGGTCAGGCCTATCATACATTACTGCTAATTTACACTTCCTTCCACGAGTCATTCAAGATCATGAGAGACAAGGATCGAGCCTAACAAAATCTTTTGCATCCGTCTCTACGGCTGAGGCTGCTATTTATGCACAGCTTACCATAAATATAAAGGTGAATCAATAAAAGAAAATTATAAATCTGTTTATGCCCACAATCCCGATATCGCTGTTCTACGTTCTATTGAGTCCGTGATCTCAGAAGGCAAAGAAGTTATCCCCAACTTGCCGTCTCCACAAACGGCGGCTGAATACAAATTTGCACCCGTCACAAGTGTCGATGTTGAACGCTCCTTCACTATGTATAAGACTCTTCGCTCCGACAACCGCCGCCGGCTCACATCAGAAATCTTGCAAAAAAATGAGTGAGCCACTGCTTTTATCGGTGAGATTTTCGTTTTGTATGACTGGATTTTGTTTTCAGCTCATAATGCCTGTAGATAGTTAGAATGTAAGTAAACTTTGTAGTATGTTCCGGTAACGCAGAATAAATTTTTGTCGTTGTCAGTAAATATTTTTTCATTTTTAGAACAAATATTTAAATATTTCGATGTTTTCTTTAAATATTTTGTCATTTTTAGTAATAAATATTAAAATATTTCGGTGTTTTCTTTTAAATATTTTCCGATCCCTAGTCATGAGCGATACCTCCACCCAATCTCTCAACTACTGTTGTGGTTCACAAGAGTTGGATTTACCAAGGGCGTACATTTTGATAATGGTCCCCAGTTTGCGAATTCGCTTTTTCACGCTCTCCGCCCTACCATCCGCTATATAATACATAACAATATATATATATATATCGTTAATACATAGTTGACTTTAATGAAAGAAGATTGAATTAATAGCATGCTTAACAGCTAGTTGCAAATAATGCCACTAGAATCCATGGAAAAACCAGCATCGCCTTGCAGCTCAAGTTTTTTTTTAGCCGGAGTTGGAATTATAATATTTTGATTTGTATTATTGTTTTCTGCACTCCAAAAAAATTATAAATAAACTTGATATATCATGTGTTTTAAAGAGACCAATATTTATCCATGTTGAGTAAGGAAGAAAGATACCACGACCTGGCTCGAACGCTGAATGGAGTGCGGCGAAGCGACCGGATCAGGGCGTCGGACCTCTTGGACCGTTGCGGCCTCCCAACGGTGAACGAGGTTGTCACCTCCCAATCGGCAATGGCAGTCTGGAAGGTCTCCATGACCCCACCTTCCCACTCGCCGAACTGCTCGTCGGTCACGACGAAAGAACGAGAGGGGCAGCTCTCAATCTAAAGAAAGCCTCAACGTCGCGGAGTGTGGCCGCCAAGAACATGGCAGATGCCTGGAGTTCATCACCGGACCTTCGCGACGCACAAACTTTAATGGAAGCACGGCAACATGCAAAAATATTAGGAAGGTGGGCTCGTGGAGCTGATTCCTAGTCGAATTTTAAATCTCGTCCGGGATTGTTTATTCATTTAAAGTATTTATTATTTATTTAAAATTTTATTGCTGTGTTCTTTTTTTTAAATGTTTATTAGTAGCTCGACAATGGAGCTAGGAATTTTTATAGACTTGAGTTTTAGGTTCCCTAAAATATATCATTACAACAACAACAACCACATTCTTTATTTATTAACCCATAATGCATATCTAAATGTGATCAAATGTTTCATATTGGATAAAGACCTTACTGTACGAAGAAAAAAACTTTTTCCCCTTGAGAGGCGAGCTTGGGCATTCTATATTTTAATTTGAACTCGGTTGAGTGCTTAAAAGCTATTTGGGCATGTCTTGATTTTCTGAAAAACGATAATTTTGCATTTTACCCAGCTTAAGCTATTTGTTATTTCTAAATCATTTGTCTATTTCTACAATTGAACTCTTTGGTCCTTATTTCAATAATGGAATGTCCGTTTCATGACTCAATTCCCTTAAACTAAAAACACCTAAGGAACACTAAGTGAAGGTGTTCTTGGTATTTATTTTTCTATCTTCTCTTTCTACCTACATTAGAACTGTTACTAATCATTAAGTTACACACATGAATATATTTTTTCTTCTTTTATAAAATAAGCGATGGCTTTCTGTGTATTAAAGGACAGTTTCAAGGTCCTTCTCTCTCTCTCCAATGTACTGCTCCTGCTCTCAACGAGGGTCAAATGAGGTGAAATAAATTATTATTTGAAAATGAAGCACAACATAACTGGCTCTTCTTTTTTTCTTCCTTTTTCAATAGGTAAATCCATAGCTACTTATAATAATAAATATTAGACTCATTTATTTCAATATGGGAAGACATTCCATTGTAAGGAGGGGTCGTCAACCATAGAGGACCACAAAGTGTATAGGCAGTTTAAAATATACTTAAAACATTATTGATCCGATTAGTTTAATTCATAAGTCTATGAAATCATCCATATATTTGTGACCATTTTAAATATTTAAAAAAATACTATATATATATATATATATATATATATATATATATATATATATATCAGGAAATGACCGGACACCTTTTTTCGCCAGGACCCGGGACGGGACTTAAATTTTTCAAACCGGCCGGTTGAAAATGTATTTTCGTTCCTTCGTTTTTCTAAAAGTGAAAATGTTTTGTTTAGAAAATAATTTCCTACTTTTTTAAAATTTAAATTTTTTTCAAAGAAAGTGATGTTTTATTTTAGATTTTTTTTTCAAATTCCTTTTTTTTTAACGTCGTCACTTTATGAACGACGAACGAATGAAAATATTAAAGTCCCAGCTGGGTGATTTTTTTTTTACACCAGGCCGGGACGTTCAAAAAACAGCCGAGCCGGGTGCCTGGTCGTTTCCTGATATATATATATACATATATCAAAAAGTATAAATAAAATATATATATATATATATATATATATATATATATACATATATCAATAAGTTATCTTCACCTCGGACCATTCTTTGAAAGTCTTATCATATGTGCAATTAATGCTTTCATTAAGCTATGATATTATGAAAAAGCGAGTCGAGATATGTTTTTATATTATCCAGGCTATGAATGTGTGCTTTTTTAATGATATCTCATGAATCAGGGACTTCATCGCCTGAGGAACTCTTCCAATCATTCTCTTAAGATACCTTATAGAACTATTTTGTTTTGTATTGGTTTTTATTATCATGCGTCGTTCTACATATAAAGTCTATAATGGTTCAAGTTCAATGGGGCGGTTCCCCCTTCATACAACCGCGCACTAATCAACCAACAGCCAGCCAGCCAGCCACCAACTCACTAACTAACTAACAAATAGATCAAATGATGATGTCTGTTTTTTTTCTTGATAGAGGCAATGAGGGAGAAAGACAAAAAAGGAAACAAAATATATAGAGAAGGTAGGTGGCAAGAAGAACATTCATTGATCCCATACTTCCATCTATGATATATATGGTACAGGAAAAAATGGTCAAAAATAATGGAAAAACACCCTATAAGTATAAATTTTAATTTATATTTAAATTCCTTTGTCCATTTCAGTATCTCATTGGCTCTGAGTTTATATATTTTGTAAAAAAGGCGACATAAAATGACTGTCATTGTTTCAAAGTAATTTAATTTGATTTTCAAATGCTATTTTATTGAATGTGTTCACTGATCAATCCAATAGCCGTATAGTCAACATAGAATAAATTAGCTCAAAGAATCCCTTGATGACCTATGGGGATCTAAAATGGCTGCAGTTAAACAGTTTAGTTCTTTAGGATAATAAAAAAAGAAGATCGTATAATAAATTCCAGTAATGTCATCAGCATATGGCATGTTAACAAACTGAGATATAAAATATAAAAACAAAAGGTTTCGTGATTGATGAAGGGCTGCCTGCCCACATTACGAGTAAAATTAGAAATGCAATAATATTGTTATTCAACATATAAATCCTATTTCTGCTCAAAATAGTGGCAAAATCATAAAAATAATGCAGTTCATAGCAAATTCAACTCATTGCCATCTTTTTACATTAAAATGTATCCTCTTTGATTTATACCAATAACATTAATTTGCTATTAAATCCAAACACCTATTTATTTATGATATTAAATTTGTTTGTTATGGGTTTTTGTTAGCTTTATGTTATGACTCATCAGTCTCTCGTCCAGACTCTCCTACTCTAAGGGACTGATTAAATTAAACAAAGATGTAACTCAATGCTTATAGAGTTTCCTTCCTCTTTTTATTTATTAAGACTTGATAGTTAGGTTTTAGGTGCTCAAGGGATGACAAAATACCTTTTGAGTATTTCATCGGATTTAAGAATATATTTTTCATCATAAAAGCTAACTAAGATGGCTACAATCAGTTACTGAGTCGAGTGTTTTTCCCTTCGTTTAGTGGGTCTTTCTTATAAATGGGTGGTTCTATCCTAGAGCAAAACAAAAACACAATGTTATTTTTTTTTACTACGCTCTCGCAATAGGTTTATGATTTTATCATAATTTCAAATATACATAAGATTTGAACATGTTTGGAAAAAAGAGAACTTGACATAGTCCAGCATTGTCAATCACTTAAAAATGTAATTTATTTTATAAGCATTGAGTAATTCAATTTATTTGAAAAAGTTATATTCAAATTGAAAGGAATAGACAAAATTTCCCTTGACCGAAAAAAGAAACTAAAAATTACTCTTATAAACACATTTAAAAGAGTAGATGAGTTAAGTGTGGTGGAATGGATGAAAAACTTTGGACAAGTATTGAATCATTACCCTAAAAAGAATCCTATTGACGTAAAGGCAGAGGAGAAATATAAGAGCTACCGGGAGGTATGGCGAGATAGTGATTATATCGTGGAGATGATGGCTGATCCTTCCTCCATACCTCAAATTCTTCCTTTTCAAGGAAACTTAATAAAAGTTAAATTCCCAGGAGTGAAACTTCAGTGCCAAAAATGTTTTGGCTTTGGCCATTTAAAACAATTTTGCTCCAACAAAAGACTTAAGCTATCTGATTATCAGCAGGCGCTTAGAAGAGCATGGGACGAACGACTGACTGTAAGTCGTGAGGCCGAAAAAGCTAGGGAAGAAGAAATTAATGTGGCTCAAGAGGACGTCGTAATTCCTGAGGAAGACAGCTCTACTAGCCACCAACAATGTTCAGACACTGAAACTCCTTCAGAGGAGATAGTATGTATAAGTAGTAATGAGAAGAGTGGGGAATCTGCCCATGAGATTCAGGCATCTTCTAAAGAGGATCAAGGATCCCCTCCTGAGACACAAGGGTCTACTGAGGATGTAGAATCATTTTCTGTGTCTAGTAATGGCGTTTTGAGCCCACCTATAGAACTTACTCCTTGTGAGTTACAAAACGAACCTCTCCCTTCAACAACCCCTGACTTTCCTCGGAATGAAAAGATAAAAGCTCACATAGACCCTTCAGCAATTTTAGAGCACCGAACTCGTTCTTATTCGGTAGGGAAGAGGTCCAAACCAGACTCTGATAATTCTCCAAATAAAAAGGGTAATCCGTCTAAGCAGCCAAAGACATAAATAGGAGTAATTTTTAATATGGAAAGAGAAATCCACTACAAAAATACGCAAACAAAAATCACGGAATTCTTCCCTGAAAATGTGACGGCGGAATTTAAGGCCAATATGGGAATAAGAAAATTAATATCTCTTAACATGAGAGGGGGAAAAGAGAAAAGAGCAAGACATGCTATTTTAAAACACATTCAATCTCTTGATCCAGACATTATATGTTTACAGGATATTTCTACTGAGGTATCTTCTTCATGTACACAGGACTGTTATCTCTGCTTACCGAGTCGGTTTCACCACTTTTTTACGGGATCAAACTCAAAAAGAGGAGTTCTAACTTTTATTACAAAAAGGATCAAGATATTGTCCTGCATAAAGGAATTTTCATTTGGAAGTGACTGGCACAAAATTCGCGTGTGTACCAACGACTTTGTCTTTTATATTTTAAATGCCTATGGTCCTAATGACAAGTGTTTGCCCTTTTATCAAGCCATTGAAAATGATTGTTTTAAGAATCCCATTCCGCTTTTATTAGTTGGGGACCTCAACGTGGACTTAGACAAACCTTCCCATAAGTACCCCAATGGTTATATTTTAAGAAGTCTAATCAGTAAACTAAATCTTATTGACGTTTTAGATATTTTAAACTCTGGAGGATTTTCATGGTCTAGAGGCATCCAACGGTCTAGAATTGATCTAGCCTTAATATCCCCTGCCCTGATGCGTCACATAAAAGGAACCTGTTACCGTCCGGAACCTTCATCAGACCACAAGCTATTAGTATTGGACTTAAAATATAGTCTCCCCAAAGGCCACTTCAAAGTCCCCAAATGGGTACTTAAAGATGAGCACTTTTTAAGCATTTTAAAGAAAAACCTAGTAAGAGGTCACACTAATTTTATATCCTCTAACCACGCTTTGAACAAAATGAATAAAACAATTATTACAACAACATCTCAATTTCTTAAAAAAAGAAAAATAAATTCGAAGAAGTATCAATCCGAAATTGAAGCAATTCTTAATAAGGAATCGATTTTTGCCCGCTCAATTATGTCCGATTCGGTAAACTGTTTTAGGATTGCGGAGATTGCAGAGGCAGAGCTCGAAGCCAAAGTACTCAAGGAAAATAACCCGTTCAAGAGGGTGAAAGACCTCACAAATAATGTAAGGGTATCAGCTACTTCTGTAGAAAAGATAATTCACGATGGAAAGCCCTTAACCGACTCCAAAGATATTGTTCAATATTTTAGAGCATCTTTCCAAGCTATAGTCGGGTCTAGAGAGGGTCATTTCCCTAGACCAAAACCAAGAAAAAGTCAAGACTCCTTCATATTTTCATCGTCAAACATATCTCTATATCTAAAGAAGAAATTAAAGGTTAACAAAGCATGTGGTCCCGATGGAATAATAGGCAAAGTGTACTCACTCTGCCCTAATGAAGTTGTCCCTTATCTCCTTAAGATTGGCAATGACATGGAGAAAAAAGGCAAAATTTCGAAGTCTTTAACGAAAGGAAGGATCACACTAATTCCTAAAAAAGGTAATGGGACAGATTTTAGCCATTGGAGGCCAATAACAATTTTAAATGAATCTTACAGAGTTTTATCCGGAATTTTAGCCCAAGAAATGGCCCAAGAACTTCAAAATTCTATTAGTTTTAATCAAAAGGGGTTTTTAAAACACAGGAAAATCGCTGACATCTCTCGCAATATTCAAGCGTCTATTGACTCGGTGAAAAAAAGGCAAAAATATGGAGCCATAGTCGCCATCGATTTTTCCAAAGCATTTGATTCAATTCATCATCGTCATATTCTCAGAGAAGTTTCGAGAATCTTACCCAAAAGATTTTTCAACCCAGTGCGAGCGTTGCTATATAATGGCTCGTCAACAATTTCCATCAATGGTTGTGAAAGTAAGCCTATAACCTTAGGAAAAAGTTGTAGGCAAGGCTGTCCATCAGCCCCGCTTCTTTTTATCATTGCGCTTGAGAACTTTGTAAGAAGAGTTGTAAGAAAATTTGGAGGTTTTGGAATAGATTTCGAGGGCCACCGACATTTAATTGACCTTTATGCGGACGATATCACCCTAACGGTGGAGGGAAACTCGGCCGCACAAGTCTCAAAACGAGTGGAAATATTAATTGAGTATTTTTCTAAATTTGAGAAAATGTCTGGGCTTTCCCTAAACAAAGATAAAACAGCAATTCTACCTATTGGAGCCTGGAGTCCGCAGGAGGGGAGGAAGGTCGCCTCGTGTGAGATTAAAAAGCAGGTCAACATCTTGGGCATAGATTGGTGTGGAAGCGGAATCCATGAAAACAATTGGACTTTTATCTCATCTCTAGCGGGCCAATCAACATTGAAGTGGAGATCATATAATATACAGAAAAGAATTGACTTATATAACACACAAATTGTACCAAAAATTATTTATAAAGCATCGGCTTGCCCCGAAATTGCAGAGAAGGCTATCAATGAGGAAGAAATATGGCTGAATAACCTGTTTCACCGCAGCTACTTACCTGCAATTAAAAGGTCAAAAAAACTTCTGGGAGGAGGAATCTCTCAACTCTCAGTGATTTTACCAAAAATGTACATAAATATTTTTATTGATTTAACGAGGAATGCAGAAATTGAATGGAGAAGATCAGTTACTGGTAATAAGTTACTTATGTGGCTCATGTTCGGAACTGATTTGACAAATAACATTACTTCAAGTATCTCTCCAACCTGGGGAACTGCTCAACGAATCATTTGGAATTATACACCATCGTTTCGGGGCGATTCCTTCGTGGATATTATTGGAAAAAAAAAAATAAGAGATTCTTTTTCCAAAATCTCGGGAATCCGGAGGATTTAGAAGAAAAGGCAATTGAGGAAGGAATTCTGACTCTCCATGATTGGGGTCCTAAGGGGCCTTTCAGTGATGGAAGGTTTAGATTCCCATTACTTAGATCGTCTTTAAAGCACTGTCTCCTTACACCTTGGCACCTTAAATTGTCTAGGATGTGCCACGGCGAAGAAGTGGACTTGATTCTAAATAAACATCTAAAATTGCTAGACCTTCCACAAAACTGGAAAAGAAATATAATGAGCTCCCTCTCCAATATTAACGATGACAAAAAATTTACAGCTCAGCTTCAGATCTCGACCGATTCAATTAAATTCTGGGTGCCGTGTAAAGATTGCGGCAAGATATTTAACTCCACCATCCATGCCTTTGTGGAATGCCACGCCGTCGCAATGTTAAAGAGGTTTGTTTGCCTAAATGTCAAAGGACTACAAAAGGACAACTCTGTCAAATACTGCAAAGCGATAATTCTTTTTGGATTGGGAAAAAATAGGAACACCCCACGGGAGAAGGCAATAAATTTTGCTATTCTTAACACAAAGGCCCTCATCGCTAATAAAATAACAACTGGGGATCTTATTAATGAGTCGGACATTAAACCAGTGCTTTTATCAGCTGCAGCTAGATATGCTGTTCTGGACCTCAAGATACCCTCTCCTTCAACGGATTCCTGGACTCCGGCGTCGAAAGAAGTAAAATTCTTCCCGTCCCTTGCCTCCATCCACCAGAAGACTATATCAACAATTTTAAAGCATTTTAAGAAGTCTAAATGATTGTATTTTATATCATAATAAGTCTTTTTTTATTGTGTATTCTTTATGTCATCATGCCATGTTAGGAAGTATAAATGTTTGGATGTTATTATCATAATAAGTTTTTTATCATAAGATTTGTATTCTTTAGTCTACCATGTCCATCATGTAAAATTGTATTGTTCAGCTCCTAAGACCAAATTTTAAATTATAATATTTATTTATGTGTATTCTCACGTATTTTCTTAGGTTTATATGTATTTACTTTCTTGTACATATTTTAAAATTTGAACTGTTGAATAAAAAAAAAAAAAAAATTCAAATTATTATATAGATAATATTATTTGCAATGATTTATACAATAAATTGAGTTACATTAAATGAATACCTTAGGTCAAGTCTCTAAGATCGTCAAAATTAAGGGCACAATGACATTGCTAAAAAATATATTCTCTTAAATTTATTTATTTAAATGCTTCAAAACTCAAGGGCTACAATGCATTTGATTTGTTTAACTATTATTGCATAGGTCATTTCTTCTTCCCAAACCCATCACAACACAACCACAATTAATATTTAAAAAAATATTCTTAGAATGTTTTTAGTATTAAGCTTAATTAATACAATTTATATCATAATAAGTATAAAAATCGTGTATTTTCCAAAACTAATATCAATAAATATTTTGGTTTTTGAAATAATTTGAATTTTTAGACTTTGGTAGTATCTTATTTTTTCATTTCCATTTAAAACCCTTTTTTTCTTCCCTATAATATAGTAATAAGTCGCTTTAAAAATGTCTATTTTATACTTTATGTAAAGAAAGAGTAGGAAAATAAGATGCTTAAGTTGTAAATAATATGTTTAAGATAAAAGTACTCTACTCAAATGAATAAAAATATTTTTATTTTAACTAAAACAGCTTTCTATGGTTAGATTTGAATGTGATATATATTGAGAGAAAGTTTTTACATGTTAAAATATGGATTTGTGAATAAATACTTCAAATTTATTATCTCAAATATCTACCAAATATCATTCTAACAAATTTAAGGATATTTTGATTTATGTCATGCCATATCTTGAATGAAATATATCATAATATCACAAATGACCCATGTCGAAAGGTGAGTATGGTTTTATCTTTATTTATTTTATGATTAATGAATATCCATCTTGCTAAAATAAATTCCAAGCGTTCAATGCTTATATATATATATATATATATATATATATATATATATATATATATTTATAATATATATATTATATATATATATATATATTATATATATATTTATATTTATATATATATATAATCAATTATCAAATTTTGTTGGGTGTGTTTACATGGAATGTAAACCGTATTGTTTATTATATTACATAATGTTTGTAAAGACCAAGGAACCAATAAGAAATATTTAGAATTACCGTTTCTATGAATATATATTAAGTTTAATTATTTATATCACCAATGAAAAATGTTGTAAATTGACAACTCGTAAAGCATTCCAATAAGTGATCTGATAACTAGGGATCAGAAAAGTATTTAAAAGAAAACACCGAAATATTTAAATATTTATCTACTAAAAATAACAAATATTTAAAAGAAACCACCGAAATATTTATTTACTAAAAATGACAAAATATTTTCTGACAACGACAAATATTTATTCTGCGGTCCCGGAACATACTACAAAGTTTGCTGATATTCTAACTATCTACAGGCATTATGAGCTGAAAACAAAATCCAGTCATACAAAACAAAAATCTCACCGATAAAAGCAGTGGCTCATCAAATTTTTTGCAAGATTTTCTGATATGAGCCTGCTGCAGATGTCGAAGAGAAGAGTCTTATACATTGAGAAGGAGCGTTCAACATCGACACTTGTGACAGGTGCAATTTGTATTCAGCCGCCGTTTTTGGATAACTTCTTTGCCTTCTGAGATCACAGACTCAATAGAACGTAGAACAACGATATCGGGATTGCGGGCATAAACAGATTTATAATTTTCTTTTATTGATTCACCTTTTATATTTATGGTAAGCTGTGCATAAATAGCAGCCTCAGCCGTAGAACGGACGCAAAAGATTTTGTTAGGCTCGATCCTTGTCTCTCAAGATCTTGAATGACTTGTGGAAGGAAGTGTAAATTAGCAGTAATGTATTATAGGCCTGACCTCATTTCATCATCGCCAATGATAAATTGAGCACAATGAGCATAACATGTTTCTTAAATAAACTTTTAAATACATTTTCAATACATTTTTTTACTATAATTACTCACTAGTTTAAAAGTTAGATAAATATAGCTAAATATTTAAAACAGTATAAAAACAGGAAAAAAAATGAAAACAATATAAAACAACTTAAAAAAACAGGAAATATTTAAAAAAACATTTTTATTTTAAAAATATTTTATTTTTAAAAATATTTTATATTTAGAACATTTTTCCGATCCCTACTGATAACTTATCCATGTAGCGCAACTTCTATTAGGCGTCTCTTTATACAATCTAAAAATAATGTTCCATCATTTTTACCATTTATTATATGCTTATATAAAACACAACCAATTAACTATATAAACTAATATCATATTGTGTAAACACAGTCAACCATTGAATAGACGATATCACATTGAACAACTACATATTAAAAAAAGTATGAATTGTTTTTTTGTTTTATCCTAAATTATGTAAGCAATGTTAATTTTTTCTTCAAATAAACATTTCTAGTGACTTAAGCAATAAATACTTTAAAACAAGAAATTAATATGTATTAATCTTCGTTTATATAAAGCCAGTTTCTAGCTTTATTACTAATATAAGAGTTTTGATATAATTTTGGCCTATCATATAAAGTATTCTTGTTCGTTATATATCTACCTATTTATTATAACAAAATAAGAAAAAAAATTACATTTACTAAATATTTTGAAAACTTGCATTCTATAGTCAGTTTTTCCTTTGATATTGATATTCTGAAGAAAAATGAATCTGATTAGAAAAAACACCATTTTGAAATGCACATATATACGTTTTGAACGAAGGAAAAATATAAAATAAATCATTATCAAATGTTTATTGGTAATTTTTATAAACCAAAATAGATATGAGTAGATCATATCGACCTCAGTCCCAAAAATCTTGCATCATCATTGAAGAGATCCATCCATATCTTTGAAAAGGGCTGATCCTAACAATACAGAGCTCCAGCTTAAGTGGCACTGAGAGGACGTTACTTGCCTAAAAATAGTTCTTATAGCCTTACCTAATTGAATGCCCTATCATTAAACATGAAGTCACACGCCATGTTTGAAGTTTTTTTAATGTTTTGTAAAGAAAAGTACTGTAAGGCCTCATTCCTATATGGAATCGTTCTTTG
Organism: Caligus rogercresseyi; assembly: GCA_013387185.1. Classification (NCBI taxonomy): domain Eukaryota; kingdom Metazoa; phylum Arthropoda; class Copepoda; order Siphonostomatoida; family Caligidae; genus Caligus; species Caligus rogercresseyi. The sequence continues at coordinate 25,237,654 of CP045897.1, forward strand.
TCTTTCTTATACAATCATGAATAATGCACTAGATACGGAATCCCTAATGTTCTAGCTACTAATACATTTTGTCATTTATTTATAATTGAAAATGATGGTGGTATAGAATTGTGAAATATACAATAATCTTAAAAAGACACATAGTTTTTAAAGCCTATCATTAGATTTTTGTTGTCTTTATTTGTTTTATATGTATGGAAGTTAAATTCATCAATAACTTTATATCAAGCTATAAAAGTATTTTTTGGAAAATAAATAATTAAATAACAAATTGTTTTATTTCGACTATTTATTTGATACATTTTCTTATTTTTTCGGGATTTTTAGATTTATTCTTGGAAATAGAATGCTACCAAACATGAACCAATTATTTTCGGTATATTTAAGAATTTTATCCATATTTCTTTATGTGTGTGTAATCCTTTATTTGATTTAAATTATCAGCTTTTGCTGGTCCGTTTTAGATATAATATATAAAATATAAAATAAAATAAAAAATATAAAAACACATCATTCTGTGTATGAACACATACACATATATATATATACATAAAAACACGTATAAAATTAAAAATACTAAAATAAATAAATAAATCCCCCTAAATTGGGGTACTGCAGCCAATGGTCCTGGCTACGTCCCTTGCCGCAGCTAGTGTCCTGGCCGACCTCAGGGACTCAAAATTGTTCCACACAGACACTGCGTGGGACGCAAATGTGTCTGTGCCGCCCCTTAATGGACACGCCACCGAAGTCGTAGACCTCGTCGGTCTCTTTGGGGTTGGGAAGACGAGATCGCCAATGGGGTTTCTGGCACCACATCCCCCATCGTTGGAGTGGAAGCACTTCCAAGTCTCTACTGCCACAGCCATGACGGTTATCTCGTTGAGGGAGGGAATTTTGCAATACTAAGGAGATCCTCGATCCGAATGTGGTCCCGTCTCCTGCAACCGGCGATGCTTCTTGCCACGTCATTGATGGCGACCTGGACGGCCCTGTGTGCGGCATCCGGCTCCTTATTCTTATCAAACCTAGGTGTCGTCACGACCGCGGCTGCATACGAGAGCTTACCAATCATAAGCCCCCTGGCCAGTTGCCGAAGGTATTTTCCTCTCGGAATATGAACGGCCAACCTTGAGATGAGTGCTGCCCGTTGTTTTGCTGCCTTTACCACGTAGGCATTGTGGGGTGCGGTGGTGAAGTCTGAGTCGAACTTGACCCCAAGGAACTCAATCTCATCGGATGGGTGCAACTCGACGCCCCCAACCCTGATGGTGAAGGCTGAAGTGTCTTTCTTCTTGGTTTTGCCCCCAATCATGAATTGGGTCTTGGCGGCGTTAAGGACGAGACCATTCCCCCCTGCATATTTAGAGAAGGCATCCGCCTTCGTCTCTAACAAGAGCCCAACTTCCTCAAGGGAATCACCGACAGCCCATAGGAAGAAATCGTCCGCGTAACTGCTATTTTCCTCGTCTCCAATGCCAACGCAGGAGGTGACGTCCGCAACCAGGACAAGGTAGAGGATCGGACCTAGGATGGAACCTTGCCTCACACCATACTTTACGTTCAGGAAGTCGGACTCGGCGCCATTCCACACCACACGCTGTGATCCGCCAGAGAGGTATGACTTGAACCACTCCAGTTGCATGCCCTCGATCCCAAGCTTCTTCAGCTTCGGCAACAACTGTAGCTGGTCAACTGTGTCGAAAGCAGCTGAGAGGTCAAAGCCGAGGACCCCTACAACCTTCCCTCTCTGCTTGGCTTTCAACCACTTTGCATGGGCAGTGGCCAACGCAGTTGTGGTCGAGCGGCCCCTCCTGAATCCGAACTGGGTGTTCGGAAGAGCCTCCGTCTTGGCCAGATGGATCTCGAAGTCGGTCTTTACGACGGTCTCTAGTATCTTGGAGAGTGCCGGCAGGATGCAGACGGGTCTGTATGATGCAGGATCAGCAGCAGACTTGCCCTTGCCCTTATAAATGGGTAAAACGTTCGACAATTTGAGAGCCGTGGGAACTGTTCCGGACGCCAAAGATCGGTTTACAAGGTGCGATATTGGTCCGGCAAGCACCTCAATGCCTTTCTTGAGGACGGAGACGGGGATCCCGTCGACGCCCAAGGCTTCGGTGGCCCTCATGGCTTTGACGACCTTAGCAATCTTACCAGCGCTTGCAAAGGAGAAGGAGAATGGTGTAGATGACTTGGGCCACGATGACGGTGGGGGTTTCAACGAGGGGAGGCCGTGCCGCAGTTTAATAACTTTATCTATATAAAACTTATTTACGGCAGTCGCAGTCTCTGCATTGTCCATCGTAGAGATTCCATTCACCTCGAGCGAAGCCGGGAGGGAGACGCTTGATTTGCCAATGGCCTCGTTTGCAAGGCGCCATAGTACCTTAGGGTCATTGGGACTCTTTCGAAGTTCACCCATATTCGTGCAAATCCGGTATGTATGAATATGTATATGCTGTAATGAACTATGAACCTAGGATCTTATAAATGAGGTAGACCAAAATTGGTCTTCCCCTCTCGGGAGTATTCGAACCTGCGCCCCAACATTGGGAGTGTAACACGCTTAACACTCTCAGCTATCACAATACCGTTTCCATCAGTTCTCTTTGTTAATATAAAACTTGAACTGAAGGGTATGAAAAATGAGCTTATTTGATTAAATGTATGTTACAAACGCACATCCAAGAAAATATTCACTTATGATGGTTTGACCTGAGCACATATTTCCTTTCACAGATAAAGGATGTACGATCCTACAGTAGTAAATAACTCCCGAAAAGACCCCCAAAACAAGTTATTCATATCATCAAAAACGAACAATTGGCAGATTCGTACATTTTCTTATGACTTTATATAGAAAGAAAGAAAAAAGTTACATATCTTCATAATGAATAGCCCCAGCAGGCTTATCCTTAGATAAATATAATAATAACAAAAATAATAATATATTAGATACACGTAGAAGAAAAATCTTCATAGATTCTTGAGCGCGCGTAAAATATTTCTACTTTTTCCCCTGCTGTGTTTTTTTCTAAGCCATAGGCTTCTATTTTTTCCTCGGCATGGAATTAGTTTATTTTTATATCTTTCGGAGTGAATAACCACCACGAGGACATTTCATTGTAATTCAAATAGGATTTGTGATTCATAATTCCACGGACACACACACACACACAAACAAAACCCCTTAACGGATTACATAGGAATCATCCTTTCGTCAACTACTCAGGAATAAGGACCTTGTGGCACGTGGGTAAGATATATATTTTGATAGGCAAATGGATTATTTCTTTGAAAAGTAAAAAGAGCAAGGATGAGAATCCGGTTTTGAAGTACAGGATTTTTGAAGGGAAGTGTTTATTTGTTTTTCCCTATAGGAAAGAGGGAGAAACAATAGGACATTGAGTATTGATCGTTAAAGGGTTGAGAAGGATAATAATAATGAGATACTCTCCTCTTACGAAGAAACTGTGTTTTAAATCACTTTTTCTTGAGGAAGTATAAAAAACGGATATGCAATGTATGCTACAATAACAAAGTTTTGATTTGGCATAGAAAAACGATATTTAATTTCCAACATTTCCAATGCTCCGATTGGGCATTCGTTTGGAGGATTCCATGGTGTATTAAGGTTTATAAACTATTTGCTTCTTGAATTGGCTTATAATTGAACGATGTTTTTTATTGTAAAGGAAAGCCTACATTTTCAAGAATCAAGTTCTTATAATCAAACCATAATAATCTATGTGTTGATTGCCTTACATTTCAGATACTGTTTAGGAGAATTCGATAGTTCTAATATATAACTAATATAATATATATATATTTATATATATATATATATATATATATTATATATATATATAGATATTATATTATATATATATATATATATATAGTATATATATATATATTATATACTTTCAATTAGTAAGATTTATATTTATCACTAGGCTTTTGAAAATTAGTTGAATTCTTATAGTAGAATCTACTCCTTGGTTATGTTCACCATTTTCTATGAAATTTCAAAACATCACAGGTACTGGAACAAAAATCATAAATTGGTTATTCATTGGTAAGACATATATACCCATCGAAAATTATAAGAACAAAAATAATGACTGGAAGATACCAAGTCTCTTGATAGATATCTCTCCATCTTATGGAACGAACCCTATTATTTCTCTTCTTCCCCTCCTTCCCCTTTATACCTTACAACGAACTTGACCCATAAATATCTCATTGGGGCGTTGTTTCTTTGCCAAAATGCCATAGACTCATTCTAAGGTCAAGTAGACTCCTTCTCCCCACGTGAGGGGGAAAATAACTAGTCGTAGAACAGAGCAACAGTAATTGTATCTATATTTTTTAACTTCTCTATTGAACTATTTAGGGTCCCTAAGGCTTAAAACCATGAGCTGAAGGTGGTATATATATATACAGGGGCAGAGTGGCCAGCGGGAGTACCGGGACTATTCCCGGTACTCCGCTGGCCTCAAGAAACATAAACGACCGTTGACAGCCTCCCAATGGCATATTGGGGCCTGTATAAGGCCGGCGAAAGCATAATTGTCCCTGGATAAAAATCTTCCCTCTCCGTTCCTGTATTATACATATACCTATATATTCAAGACTCCATTATAATCAAGTATTAAAAATCATGGCAACAAAATAACTATTTTTGAGGAAAATATTTTTGTAGAATTATCTTTTGATCTGTAAAGATGCCTTTCAATCCCATAAAGTAACAATCATAGAAATTTTCGTCTCTGTAAAAATGGACAACGGTATGGTGTACCGATCAGAATAGTTTTCCAATCTTGGGACTTTCTTTTGCTACATTTGCATACTTATCTTTACATGATAATGAATTGATGAAAAATAACCCCATTTATTGGAACAATCTTTATGTTGTGAGCATAAAAGTCATAGTTTGAGTATTATTTGTGTGATCAATAAAACTGCAGTTTAGTTCAAGTATTGATGAATTATTAGGCTGTAGGCTTAATGTTTTAGATATAAAACGGCAAACTGGTGCACAGTTTATGTTTTTAATAAACGTGCAGCCAATACATTCACAATAGACCATCTACATTCCTTATGTTGAAGCCGAAGTTCAAAAAGACAAATATTCTAATCAGAAAATTCATCAGCCAAAGCGGCAAATATTAATTGGAAAACATCTTGAGCAGAAGTGACAATTATTCTATCAGAAACAGCCAAAACCGGCTACCAGCGTATAGATAACCATTTTTCCGACGTCCAAAGCGCCTAAACTGAA
>CP045897.1:25243040-25308886 GCA_013387185.1 Caligus rogercresseyi
CGTTGATCACTACGCATTAGTTTTTTTCGGAAATTCTTTTAATAAAAACTTCATCACTACGCATTACTTTTTTTTTCTGAAATTCTTTAAAAAAACGTCATCACTAACGCGTACTTTTTTGGCAAATTATTTTTTAAATATTTGAACGCTGAACGCTAACGGAACGCTGAACGCAAAAACAGTGAACGGAACGCTGACGGAACGCTAATTTTTTTTTTAACCTAACATAACGCTGAAAAGCAAAAACTGAACGCTCACAAGCCGGATATATATATATATATATATTAGGGGGTATTATAGAAAACCTAATATTGAAGATATCAAACTACCACCCCCGTAAACAACACAACAGCGATCAAAGTATCAAGGCTTTGATGTTCTTCGATACTGAAAGTAATTCTTTCGTTTGATTTTATGCTTTGCCACTTTTTGGTGATACGTGATCAATGTATTCATGGTCGGTTCTAAAAATATTTTCTTAAGAGATAAGAATTAAGTTTCAAATAACAAGTTACCTTTAACAATTACTAGATGCTCCTCTTTATCAGTTGAGAAAATATTTTTGTCGATTTCCAGCTTCAAACCACTTTCGTTGCGTCTATTTGTGAGTCAAACCAATGAATTCAATTTGTGAGTGTCATTTTTTGAGGATCCGTGATGATATTTCTTCATTCGCTGCACTTCAGTATCAGGCAATCTAAATCTGTCAGCCATGATTGCAACTTTGGACAGTTCCTCTATTCGTTCTGATCTTTTGAAACCCTGAATGCCAATGTCATGGATATATATTATCAACCATGGAGTCAATAAAAAACTCCCTACATTTAAAAGAAAGAATATACAATTTAATTTTATATGCCAAATTTACTGCCTGAAAATTAAGATGTGAACAATAAACGTATTTTAAAAAATACTTAAAAACATCAATATGAGTACCCTTTTATCTTTTTCCTTCTTAAAACTATTAAAGAACAGTAGTAAGAGCTATTATTTAAAAAATGGTTGGTGCGTCAGCACTTATGTTAATTATTGGCGCTAAATATATTTTGCGAAAATTTGCAAAAAAAAACTCATTATTGATCACATCTAAATTTTGTAAAAACTAACTTTTTTCAAATAAGCTATAACAAAAAAGTTTTGCTTGATAACGAAACCTTTGAACGCAATTTGTGGGGGGTAAGGGGGGGTCAAACCAAAATCCATTTTTCTACGATCATTTAGTTTCTTATGACGCAACTTTCGCGGGGGATGGTAGTTTGATATCTCAATATAAGGTTTCTATAATACCCCCTAAATATATATATACTTCTATATAAATATACATATATATAACTGTACCCAGATTTTCTTATGCTGTTGTGTGTGTTGGGTGGTGGAGGTTTTAAGGGGGAAAAGGGAAAGAATAAAAGGACAAAAGGGGTGCATCTAACCAACCAACCATTCTTTTTTTTCCTTACTCGCATGTACTCACACAAGCCATCATCCTTTCAGGCCAGGAAAAGGAGAAAAAGTAACTAACTGTACATGCGTTTTTTATATATGTTCATTTATCCACAAGTAACAACTTTCGTGTGGAGGATGCAGGCTATACCTATTGAGTAGAAGAAGAAAAAAATGGAGTCTGCCTTCTTACCCTTTTCCATGCTTTGTGTGTGAAGTTTCATGAACAAGGACAAAAGGTTTTTCTTTTCTTGTGAGAGGTGACTTGGTTATACCAATACAAGACTCATACCCACTTACATGGACACTATTCGGATACTCAATTGGAAATATGTATGGCTTTTATTATAAGCTGTGGTTAATATAAATTACATATGAGCTTGAGGTTTCATGATGCTACTTTTTTTTTAGCTCATGTTTTTTATATGTTACACATACTGGTAAAATATATTCAAAATGGCTGCCAATGGTGTGATCTCTTTGGTTCCTTTTTTTACCTTATATATTTATTTAATGTTCACCTTCTCCATGTCGATTTTCATTCACGTTCAATGAAAAATACTTTTTTATTAACTTCCTCCCATTTTCAGCTGGTGATGTACCGTATGATTTTTTTGAATTATATACATGTATAATACAAGAAAAAAACGAGCCTGGATTTAAAAAAAGGGTTGAAAAGCACTGTCTTCAATATATATATACTTATTCAGTAAGGAATATATATTTATTGACATCCTTCATCTGATTAAATTGAAATAAATAATATATGAAAGGGCAAAGATTTGCTTGTACGTTGCGATGAGCTCCTTAAGTGTATCACTATCAGTTCATATCGGGTCAGGTTCCGGTGATGTGGGGTTCTCAAGGAGCGAAACAAAACGAATAAAAACATTTAAAAAATATCTGTATCAGTAATGTCATTGCTTGAAGATATCCAAAGAATACCAGATCATATGGTAGTCTCTATTATTATATTGTCAAACAGAATGAATGATATTAAGGATATAAAGTATTTTAATATTCTATAATTTCAAACCTTTTATAGATTCACATCTGTTTGAATCATGGGTGTTTGAGAACAAAGTTTGATTTTGAATAATTACTAGACCAATATATTTTTTTTCTGTCAAGAGGTTTTTAAATTAAATGTATAGTGATTTCTTTATCATTTCAGATTCCTTTTGAAATAATAACATTTTTATGATTTTAAATACTTTCAAATCCCTAATCTTTTAAACTGAAAAGAGCTACTACGATCCTCATTTATTGCCAACTATTTTATATACCTATTTTCTTCCATCAGTGAGCTAAGTGCCTACGTTCATACAAAGAATATTATCTGAGCAAAGGTGTGAAGATTTTATTATATATAATATCCTTCCTACAAACATTGACTTGTGGATTGATTATGATGCAGAGATTAAAAAACACACCTATATTCTTAAGAAATAATCCCACGTAATTTGCTTTTGCAACAGAAATAAGCCTCTTGCAAAGAAATTAAAAAACTCTCCCAAAGTCTTGGCAAATTAAATTTATTCATTTTGTCTATATATATATATTTAGGAATTTTAAATAAGTCTTTTCTTTTCTAATTTCGTATTCCTTTGTCTGAGAGAAATTGCAAAGGAATTATTTATAAGTAGTCGATGAGCTAAGTAAAAAATCTCTTAGAGGTAATTCTGATGAGCTTTTCTGCCTTTAATAAATTCAACAAACTTTTTGCACTTGTTTGGGGGTCTTTTTAAGGACCAATGTGATGTATTCCTACTTTTTATCTTATTCATATTTTTTTTAAGAAGCCATGACTCAGTTGTATTAATTTTATATAAGGAGAGGGTTTAGGGACAGGCAATTCTACCTTTTGGGGAGGGAGGCGAAATAAGTCAATATATACAATTTGATAGTTTGACTACAAAATAATAATTAAAATGCCAAATAACTTTTTCAGAAAAACAAAGTATTCTATGAAAGAATTATATGAGCATAATTTTTGGGGGTTAAGATGTTTATTTATTTGCTAAATCCATCCAGTGTAAAATATTAGAATACACAAAATGTATGAGATTAAAAACACATCTGAAGACAGTTCCGTTAAAACAAAACATATATGAACATTATAATTCAAAATTAATGTCTAAAAATAAACCAAATATAAAATGACGTATTAAAAATCACTTCTTATTCAAAAAAACGTTGATGTCGTCTTATTGTCGATTTGATGAGTTTGAGGTATTCGAGAATTTGAAGAATAAACTTTATCAAATTTTTTTAAGGTTTTAATTTTTTTATTCGGCATCAAATATTATAAGACAGTGAAAAAATAACTACCGAAATACAAGACAACTTATAAATAATACATAAAAAATACTCTTGACAGTTGCGGTTAAATAAAACATGAATGACCTTGTAGAACTATTACTGTCAAGAGATATCAAATTTTATTTTGATATCACTTAGTATAAAAACAGTGATAAAAGGATATGGAGTTCATTAAAAACACCGAAAATATGTATTTTATACCAACAAAAAAAAGGTACTCGTGTTAAATTGTATTTCAATTCTTAGTGTCATAAGATATATTACCTTTTTTCTTCTGGCTCACTTATGAGGGTAAGTTTGAATAGTCCGAGAAGATTTATTTATTTCATTTTGAAAGCAATATATTGGTTGGGGCACAAGTTGTATTTTCTGTTAATTAAGAAACATCAGAGTAGAATGACTTACTTAATAAAATTGATTATAAATTGTCAATATCGTTTATAATGTAGGTAAATAATAATTATTACCTTTGTTCTTATAATAAGTATTTTGAAAAAGAGAATATAATTGTATATATTTGTGTTGAATTATCATCGCCATCCCTCCAAAATTGATTGCCTTTCCATATAAATTCCAGGTGTGATGACAGTAAAAAACTATTTTGAGATATTTTTTTTATCTTCACCGTTTTATAGAGACACCAAATAAAATATTTTCCAAAGCAATTCATTAGATCACATTGTTAACTATGCATTCGTTCGTTGTTTTTAAGCTTTCAAACGCACTAATTTTGATAAACGCCCTTTCAACTAAAGTACCCTTCTCCGAAAAACACAATCATTACATCAGTCGGTATTTCAAATTTTTCAACCAAAAACAATTTATCTTGGTTGATAAAATAGGCCTATTTTCCTCCTCATTCTTGTAGGCTTTGTATTCTAACTTAGTCATCATCAACACAAGGGAAAAGAAGACCAATACGTGAGCTGACTACGAAATGTATTCAATATTCAATTTAAACTTTTTTTTTTGCTATTTTTTAATAACTTGCTATTTTCGAATTAGTTAGGCAAGAGTATAGTTTTTGTTATGGGGATATCGATTACAAAACTAAATAGAACAAAATTTTCAATATAAGCAACTTTCCTTTGGAGTGATGGTATATGCCTTTACTATAGCTATAATGTGCCTTTGCAGAGTATATAAGTATATGTTCTACACTTCTTGAGTCAACTCCAATACATAGTTGCAACTCTGATTTTCAAACATTTCTGAATATCATGCCTATTGTGTATAATGCTACAAAAAAAAGCCTTAGTCCTTTCAGTAGATATATTAAAGAAAAAAGATATGTTCAATCAAAGTTACATTAGATAAGGTTTGTCCACAAATATTATTTTTGAAATGACCTTTATTGGTGACGACACATTGATATATTCCGGAATAAAATCACAATAATAAATCTTGTATTTGACTGATATAAACTGGACTCCCCATCCATTTTTACGGCATCCAAATTATTTTTCTTCCAAGGCTTCCACATCCTGACGCTATAGCCTCGGAATAGCAAAGTGATGGAATGACTCAATGGATCTCCAGATCTTTTCTAGAGGCCAGACTTTGCTTAATCCGTTATAATTTCATTTCTCTGGCATCCTTTATTAAAACCTATAAAAGCTTACTTTTCAATAGATAAAATAATTTCGTGACACATACCATCATCTTGTGAGGAAATATAATATACTTTATTCATAAACAATACAAATAACCAATTTAGAAAAATATGTTAATATTTTTAATTTAAGTTAATAATAAGGCTTTATCAGACTGACGCCACTGAACGACAGACCTGATCAATATTACAAGACCACAAGATCATTCAAGCAATATGCCCGATTTTATTATAGAAATCATTAATATATGTTAACATAATTGAGACCTACGTATCAATTTATATATTTTTCTCGATATAAGTTTTCCTAAAATTAGTTGAATCAATTTAAAAGTTTTAAGATTTATATAAGCTGTTTTGCTTCATGAATTTGACAATCATTAGAGATAGAAAATCGAAGGATATTTTGGCGTGTGAAAGGAAGAATGTGTAAGGGTGCAATTGAGTTCAAGCTCCTTGTTATCACTATTCTCTTCTCAGAACAGAAGCAAAACAGAGATTCAATATAAATAAATGCCCCGTTCTGGCCGACTTGGCCTGTTCATAAATGAAATAATATTCCTCAAGAGAGGAAAGAGAATAGTGATAACAAGGAGCTTTAACTCAATTGCACCCTTCACACATTCTCCCTTTCACACGCCCAAATATCCCTCGATATTCTATCCTACTAATCATTGTCTATCTCTCAATGAATACCCTCAATGCTTCCTTGATCACCTTACAAACATTTATTATTTATTCTTAAATATTATTACGTGGAATCGTATTATTAAGATAATTTTGTCCTCTTTGCTCAATACAATAATTTGATATACAGTTTCTTTATTTTCTTGATTAGCGCCATCTATCGTAGAACATAGGAGCTTTTCACACATCTCCTTGAAAGTGTTTATTCCCAGTTGAACTAATTAAATTCCTCTTAGATAACTTATCTCCCTGATATGCATAATGGAGGGCAAAGAAAGTTCAAGAGCAATTCCCCCGATGCATTTCTTTCGTGCAGTCGTCCAGACAAATATATAAATATCATGGTGTCTGGGCGGCCTGTCTGACAATGGATAATTACTTAATTTACACGCTCTTTTCCACCATTACTTTATTAATAACATTATTAATAAAGATCATGAGAACAAGAATAAAGAGAACCAACAAAATATATGTTTTTAAAAAGATATTTGATAGTTAAAAAGAAAAGAGATGTTTTTTTCCTTCATTTGTTTGTTTTTTCAAGGGTGTCTGGAATCCTTGCTCTATATTTTTGTGCAATAATTAAAGGATAAAGCTAGTTAGGCAGTTCATTTTGTAAAATACTGTATGGAAAGCTACTATTTTTATACAATTTGAAGTCATCTAATGCATAGTAAAGCATGTTTATTATTATTTTACGGCAAATGAAAACTAAGATGAATGAATGTTTTGAATGGTTAATTTTAAGAAAATGGAGTTCAGTCCAGGAAACAGTTTTACACAATTTTATTAAACTAATTGTACTAAGGAACTCCGACCTATTTTTGTTGATACAATTCAAAAAGTCATCTTTTAAGTCAAATTGAGAGGAGGAGGAAGATTACGGACTGAGAACACCAGTATTAATGTATTAATTCAAGTTTACAATCTAAAATGTGAAATCACTCTCTCTATTGGTTTAAATACAGAGTACTTACCAACAAATTGACATTTGTTCGTATATATGGGACTACAGCGGAGGAAATATTGGGTATTTTTGCGGTGATTCGCTGGAGACATCAAACTTTTTTATTAGATTGCATATATGTGGTAAAAATTAGATATTTAAAATTGTTATTGATGATTTTTTATAATACATTGCGGAGTAAGGATTTTATTTACTTTTTTATAATGGACCGTACAAGACAGATTAATTTTATTACCACTAAAATTTAATATTTTATGTATAAAATGAATCTACTCGAGTTCCTTTACCTTCCTTTTACTAGAAGAAGATAAGAAGGTGAGTGAACACGGAAGTTTACGTTGTTTTATTATAATATTGGACTTAGGTTTTCAACATTGACGTCATAATGTTATTTATTATTATATTTACAAAATCAATTTCTCAAGGAATTGCTTTGTTTGTGGATTGATGTGTGATCTGCCAGACCATCCTGAACTCAATTGTGCCTTCCAACCTTCTCCCCTTTCACAGCCCAAAATAGCCTCACTTGTTTTCCAGGTCTAATATATAGGCATATTTCAACACATGACGTCAGCCACAGCGAGTCAGCTAACCGCCACCCTGCCTGCCTTAGAGAGTTCGTTGTTGACCACACCTTTTACTTCTCCTTGCTTTTACTGCTCTGTTGAGAATATTGTTCACTCGAGGCATATATCCACTCAGAGATGCAACCTCCGCCGGCATGACCTTCCGAGGCGGATTTTTCACGACGGGGAGCGTGAGAGAAGGGGGACAGGGCTTTCCCCCTAGACGCAATTCCGAGAGGACACGCTCCCGCACCCCTTTCCAGCACAGCGACATCTATGCATAGTAATGCGTACACTTGTACAATTTATATATTTAGCTCATTGGCGCCGTAATTCTGCACTCAGAGATCCAAAATTATCACTTCTCCTTTTGGCACTCCACAACTCCCCAAAATTTCACCAATCCTTTCCGTACTTTGTTGAGTTATCCTCTGCAAACCAACAAACTAACAAACCAACAAACTCCACACCAACAACGCCATGGAACCATACCTCCTTCGGCGGCGGTATTAACACCTATTTGTACCGTATTTTGCGAATATTAAAGATATATATATGTAATAAAGTATTACCTTGGTAAAAAGAAACATTTTTATCGTTCTGTACTTTGAACTAACTGTTCAGTACAATGAACTGAAGCAAAAATAAATGCGTCATTTAGTTATTTTCTCACATTACTTGCTTTACATACTTAACTAATATGGCCAGGTAAAGTATATGTATTTAATGTTGATGTATTTACTTTATAACTCTACTTGAGACTTTGAATTTGAAAATGACTATTTTGGTATGGACAAAAACTGTAGAATGTAAAATCTTATCCTGTAGTCTTGTGATTTTTTTAAATATAGTTTATTGTATTTTGGTTTAGCAACCTCTTAAAAAAAATTGATAATTACCTAGAATTTGAGAAACTATTCACTTAAAAAATATTGACTTTTTTTATCTACAACTCAAAATAATTACTAACTTAGTTATTAATCTTGGGCAATATGTAGAAAAATATTTTTTTCTGTTTAAAAATTAAACGATCTTAAGCAAACTTCCACTTAATAAGAATCTTTGCAGGAGGGAGAGTACCGTTTTTGATAGTGGAACAAATATTATTTTTGGGAGTCTTAGAAAATTCAATTCATACCATATGATTATAATTTTAATCAAAAAAATTCATGAAAAAGTAGATAATTTACTAGACTTCAGAGTGCAAAGTGTGAGAAGGCCCTAGTGTTTGCATATATATAATATTATATATATATATATATGTACATATATATAGGAATAAATAGACAGACAATAGGAAACTACAGAGATATGGAAGACTCATATATTTTCTGCTTATAAGTAGTCCAATCAGAAACCCGTTTTAAAAATAGTTGAATGATACATAACAAGGGTGGAAAATAGCCTAGGATTCCATGACAACTTTAATCCGAACACTGGTAATGTTGTCTCCTTTCAATCCTACTTATGTATACTCTGCCTTCGTATATATATTATCATACACGTTGCTGTTAAATAAGTTAATAATAATAATGTCTCTAAAAAATAAACAGCACCAAAAGCCAGGATAATTTTCGGAAATACATGGAAGAGCCAGCAGCAATGATATAAAAGGGAAAAGGCGTTTTCCTTGTATAATAGACAAATTTGCAAAGCATAAACCATAAACATATAATCCTTATAATTTGACAAGAGGTGAAGGGTCAATGAGTTGACCTTAATATAGGATTTTTGTGAGTCTAGCATGCCTCTGCATGTGAGTAGATATATAAGTATATAAATACAGTCCATAAATATCAATTCTTCTTTTTTATTTTTTTCAAAAAAAATAAAAATTGCCTTTTTCCAAGAAAGATAATAATAAATAAAAGCCGAAAAAGTAGTCTACGCGTGGGTCTACCTCATTTTATCGTGCAATTATCTTTCAAGGAAACTTTCATAGGGTTAAAAAGAAGGGGGAAATATATAGATGGATTTAAAAAAGATTTAAATGAAGCTTCATATTAACGGGCAATCAATTTCTAGAATTTGGTTTAATTTATAAACAAAGATTTTACTGAGGCTAATCGTTGTTTTTTGGAAAATAAGGATTATTTAAGGCCAGATTTCTTTGAGTATTGATATGAAAATGAATATATCATATTTAATACTCTTTTTTGACATTTCATAATGTCATAATTTATATCTTCAAGATGAGAAGATTGAGAACCCGATATGCTGGCTTTGTGGCATCGACGATGATACACCTTACCACCTCATACAATATGACTGCCCATTTCCAAGTAGGAAGATGAAGTAACTCGAAGACTATCCTAAGATTAATTCATTTTTAAAACTATTTATATTTTATGCACTTTTTAAAAAGGCACTAAGATAGGTCACAACCGGCTGATACCAGATTAAGTTCCAGTGAGGTGGTTCCATTTACGAGTCAAACAAATGTCATAATTTATTGAGGCTATATATATATAAATAAGAAGAATGATCTTTAAGAAATGCATTGCTGGCATAAGTATATATTTACATTGGCTCAATATGATGTCAGCCGTTATATTCACTTATTGAAGAGTCTGCCGCGATGAATAGTGATGATTGAATTCACTTTTTGAGAACCATGTCGACTTTTGGACTGCAAGTTATATATTTTGGAAACTTTGGAGATATATGAAACAATTAAATAATTTTATTTTATCAATTAATAAATAATTGAATATATTTTATGATAAATCAGGATTTATAAGTAATACTTGAATTATATTTAATTTGCTGGATGAGGGTTTTTTATATGTTCTAAAGAGCATGTAACTCAATTGAGTTATTTATTTCACCTGAAAAAAAGAAATATGTTATAACAAAAACGGAATAAAATGATTCTTTTATATTTTAGCATATAAATAACTCAAAGCTGTTCTTTGCAAATACAAAACATATGACGTAAATCTTCATTAAAAAAGTATTTACAAAAGACTTCAATTACAATGGAAGGGAATGAAAATTTGGAATGGAAAATACTGGCAATTATTATATAAGGTCATGTATTCATTTATGTGAGCTTATTTGATATCTAAATTATGTGTAGACATATTAAATCAAGATAAACTAAGAGTTATGGGCAAGCAATAAATGTGTTATTTGAATAGGTCCGTAATGAGCCCTTAGTATCATCTCTGACACTTGATGAAAATCCATATAAATAATTTTCCTGGCCTCTTAGGTGAAGGCAATCCTATATATATATATATATATACAGGGGCGGAGTGGCCAGCGGAGTACCGGGAATATTCCCGGTGGGCCACTGGCCTCAACAACATAAACGGCCATTGACAGCCTCCCATGGCATATTGGCCCTGTATAAGGCCGGCGAGGGCATAATTGTCCTGGTGGATAAATTATTCCCACTCCGTTCCTGTAATATATATATATATATATATATATATATATATATAGATATATAGAGAGATAGATAGAGAGATAGAGATGATAGATAGATAGAGATAGATGATAGATAATAGATAGTTATAGATAGATAGATAGAAATAGATAGATAGATATAAACGGAATCCTAAATCAACCACCTCATTGTATGAAAATATTAAGTATTTTAAAAGTAAGAACTCTTCAATCACAAATGCTGTCCATGTTGGCTTGGTTTGAATAGTACGTAATTAAGAAAAGCTACTTCTCTTACTTAAAATTAGTCAAGTTGTTTTTAAAAAATATACCAGAATACACACATAAAAAGCTTTTCTTATGAAAAATGTTGAGCGTAAATAAAAGTTCAGTATAGATAAAGTAATTTAATTGCTTTCTATTGTAAACTGGTCGACCACATATCATTGTTGTGATTCTAAGAAAACTAAGATGAAGACTACATGCAAAAAGCACAATTCTGCCTAAAGAACGGATAATTTATCTATATACGAACAAATAAATGATACATGTGAAAAAACGATCACCGGGCGGAATAGGGAAGAAAGCATCACGGTTTCAAGGCTTCTAAAAGACGCCAATCTTATCCCCTTCAACTAAACTCTGGCAAAAGCCAACGCCATTGAATCCTACAAAATATTCCACAGTAATGATAGCTGGCGATAGGGGTATACGACAGAGATCGTCGCATTTGGGAGTAAGAGGGACGTCAAGCCCAAACCGCCAGAAGTAGAGCTGCTGGTCATTTTTTTATACCAACCCACAGAGAGCATTTGCCTCGGAGGAAGTATGGAATATCTCCCCAGAACTCAGACCTGCTCAAAGTATGAGAGAAGTTGCTGGAAGACGAGCCACAACAGCATCCATCCGGTGCTCTTTTGTTGTTGTTGTTTTTTGCCTATATGGTTCGATAGAATTGCATACGATAGGATATAAATAAGCATACTAGCATGTAAATTAGTCAATCGAACCTAGGATCTTATCAATGAGGTTGACCAAAAATGACCATCCCCTCTCGGGATATTCGAACCTGCGCCCCCAACATTGAGAGTTGAACACGCCTTAACACGCACGGCTATCGAGTTCCCTATTTCGTTTTTTATCTTTTTTACTTTTAATGTTTCTATTTTGTATTGCTTTAAATTATTTTATAAACTTTAGACCAGCCAATAATTTTAGCTGAACGGTTCCATTTGTAATACTTTCAAATGAATTGGATCACACACTCATATTCTGTATTTTGGTAGATCCTACTAACGTTGATAGATTTCTTTTAAATATACGGATCATTTGATATATGATATATGCCATTGGAAAATAAGACATCATTTCACTAATAGTTTTGTGAACAATAACTGAATAACAATTTAGTTGCATCCTTAATCCTATGAAGCCTCCTGTTCTCATTGGGCTATATCCATGTCATGTAAGAATTCTTTGAATATACTATCCCAATGTCACTTAGCTTTCATAATTAAATTAAGCAGAAACTCAAAATAAATGCTTGTTTTTGTCTTATCATCCATAAGGATCAATATATATTTTTATCGAACAATAAAATGTAAGTTGCCAGGAGAAAAAGATATATTATAGTCCTTAAAAGAATTTCCTATAGAACGGATCTCCGTATAGGTTGAGTGACATTTATAAAGGAAAAAAAACCTAATGGTCTGTAAGTACTCAAACCAAATATGTAAAAGAATTAAGAATAAAATTGGCCATTTCGCATATTTTTTTTGTTATTTATTAAGTAAATAAATAAGCTCCTCAGGATAACATATAGAAAACGACAAAATAGATACTAACCAAAAAACCTATTAATTGGTGAGTTTGCGAGAATTACTATTAAAACATCCTCATTTTTGTGAGAAAACACAAAAAGATGAGTACCTAATCACATTATCTTTTTGTCTCTCGATCTCCCTCATCTCAAGATGAAGTCAAACAAAAAAAAGCCACTTAACATTTAAATTATATTTTTCTTAGTAAAATCTAGACTTCTATCTACTTCTTCTACTCCGAGTCCTTGTCATTTAGCTCCTTAAAAACATATAAAGTAATAATAAAATAATAATATTATACTCCAAGCAGTAAGTGCCTGATGGAATTGAAGGTCAGGTAAAAATCTAAGGATATATGAAGAGAAGGAATTTTTCCATTAATATATAAATTCAATCCCCCCCCCCCCCTTTATACACACCTTCCTACACTTATCGTTTTTAACACCTTTTTAAAAGCAATTTGAGGAAAGAAAAGGTAGTTATCATAGTTTTTTACAGACTATAAATTATGATTCATTAATAGGAAGTTTGCTGTAAAGGCATATATATATATATATATCAGACTTGTTGATTTATTGTTCATTTGTTGTCGTTCGCGAACGACAAGGGAAATTGCTTATCGTTCGTCGTTCATTTTGGCGCCAAAAAAAGACAAACTTTTTAATTTTCATGAGACAAATTTCCTTTCTAAAAACGTCATCACTTTTTTTCAAAAATTTCTTTCTAAAAAAAAACGTCCTCACTTTTTTAGAAATTTATTTCTAAAAAAACGTCGTCAATTTCTTTCAGAATGGCAATGGCAAACGATGAACGACGAACGAATCAATTTAAAATTAACGATGAACGACGAACGATTCAATTTAAAATTAGTGATGAACGATAACTTTTGGCTAACGACAAACGAACGACGAACGATAATTTTTCGCGAATGTCAACAAGTCTGATATATATATATATATATTAATATCGATAGATAGATAAATATATATACAGTTTATCTTATATATATTATATAGAATAAAAAATAATATTTAATTCTTTTGTAAAAGCTTTTCTTATAAATTTTTAAAAAAAAAACGGTTTCAATAATTTTTCAAACTTTCAAATTTTTGAGCTATTTTGACAGCCTTATAATATATATTATAATAATGTATAGTCCTATTTCTAAATCAAAATAATCGTATTTTATTACAATTTTTTAGACAATTAAGTCACATTGTTCATGTTTAGGTGTGTGTGTAATCATGAATTTAAACTAGTTACTTCATAACAATAACTAATCACTTTGGATTATCTTAGCTAGAAACATATATATAAAATAATGATAAAACTTATACTAAATATATAACAAAATATAATACACATGTTAGTTAAAAACAATAATTTTTTTGGAGCGAAAAAGAAACGAATTCCAAACTTCAATTTCCATGCATGAATGGTTGGTGATGTTATCCTCCTCCAACAAAACTTTTATAAGATCGAGATGATCATTACAAAAATCCTACTCTTCATCTACGCGGCGCGGTCCACAAACAGAGCGATCCCTACTAGTCTCGATACTTGGATCGACTAGGAGTTACTGCTTAATGAAAAAGGATTTATAGTAAATTCTAGTGCCCAACCTTCTCCCTAGACATACTATTTTTGTCCACTTTCCGTTTTTTTACATTGTTTTTATTATGAAGTAATGTAATTTATATTTTATTAAGCGTTTTTATGATATGTTTCATGACCTTTAAATGTTGTTCTCTCCCATCCCTACAAATGTTTTTTAATAGAAAAACTGTAAATTTTATTTCCTCCAATATGTGAATAAATAATAATTATAAAAAAAGAAAAAGAAGAACCAAAATTTAACATGGTGCTACTAAATTAATGTGGGTTTCAACTCTCTAGCTTTATTTTTTTACTTATGTACTTTTATTATTTTAGAAAAAAAATTAAAACAATAAATTACACCTAAATACTTAACAGAGTAAGTTTTTTAATACATTACCATATCGGACGCACCGCACAGATGCGTTCCATATTGTGAAGGCATTCCACAGGGCCATGTACCCGTTGTTGGGTAGAGGGACTCTCAGGAGATTTGGCCAACCTGGTCCATGGTGGCACCCAAAAAAAATCCAGGCCAGTAGTCCAGAAGACTGAACAACTGACACTCCTCAGGCCCGACCTATCCATTAGCTCATACGTAATATGACCAATCTTTTTGCTATGATGGTGATTGTTACTGCAAATTATATAACAAGAGGTTACCACTCATATTTGGGCATTCTTGTTTGGATTTTATTCATATAAATTTAGACCATCAGTTTTTAAGAGTCAAAGAGATTATATTTTTAAACAAAAAGTTCAATTATAACTTTTTTATGATAAGGTTCCATAGAATTGAAATCCTGTAAGAAATTATGAAACATTTAGATATTTAAGGACATACATAATAACACACATATTTATTTATTTCACAATTAGATCCAATAGTGTCCATCTCCTGTAACAACAGACATTCGAATCTCTGTCTCACATATGAAGACTCAAGCATAGAAATACAACAAACTCATATATAGCTCTTCTAAAACCATATTTTAAATTATGTCAATATCTATTTTAATGAATATATATGTTGAGTACATTCTACTATTGTTTTTCCAAGGAACATACATGCATACAAAGAAATGGGATGTCTGCTCAAGGGCATACATACTTCCTCTCTGATAGGCCATGCAGTACATGGTGATTAGGCAGTTTGTAAGATAACAAAAAAAACACAAGGGTTTGTTAAGTGATATTGTGTGCAGGAAATATGTTACTAAAAGACTTTGATTACATGTCTATTGTTTATTTGGGGAGAGGGTGTACAGTAGAGTTTACCAAGAATATATCTTTTAGACAAATTTAAGAATGGAATATATATATATATAGGTTTTTAACTTTTTCACCTCTCATCCCTATCATAATTGTTAATCTTTAATTCTTTTTAACCACTATCATACTTTAATATGTTTACATTTAAATCCAATGCACAATTATCCATAATTTAGTCATTTTAGTAACGGATGTCAGATCCTCCAAGCTTAGACACACATTGCGTAAGTTTTTATGAAACCAAGCAGTTAGATTGACTTTTTTACCCTGTCCTGTCTGTGACTTCATCTTGCTTTTCCGCAGATTTATAAAAAATGCAGTGGTATGATGGAATCCAGATTGGAAGTTAGAGGGCATCATGATGGGTTGAAACGTTGTCATATTGACAACATGTATGAATTCAGTTGTCCACAGTATGTTTATTGTAATGAGTCTTAATTAAAGAAGTCTAGCAATATTGAACGTGCCCACCACCCATTTTGATACGGTTTATGGTAGGTCCTGTATGTTTGAGTCCTGCTTTCTTCCAAACACTATCACCTGTATTATGAATATTTATTATAGTTGAGCCCTAGCTAGATTATATAGCTTTTTTTAAATTGAAAAAAGCTTATTAAATTATATTTTTTGCCTATATGGTTCGATAGAATTGCATCCGACAGGATATAAATAAGTAATACTAAATTAATATTAGTAGTAAATGTTACTATGGAGACTTAAATCTATAATTAAAGTTGAATTGTCCTTTGAACCAAAAAATTATGTCCTTCATTCTCAAGTCAAAGAAAATTTGATTTGTAAAGAATCGAAGCCTTAAATTGATATTGGATTTAACTTTCCTCATAATTTTATATCGACATCGGGATTAGAACTAGGAGGCGAAAATAAAGTGTATCGTGGACTCGAATTTAGAGTAACGTATAAATTTTACATTGAACTCAGACACTCAAGTAAAGTGTAAAATATACAGCCCTAATCAACACTTAAACACTCAAATGGAGGAAATAGCTGTAAAAGGACAAAAAAATATTAGGATAAACACGATTGAGTGTTCGTAAAATTAACAAAAAATGTAGCATATTGCCCCAATGATTTTTAATGGAAAGATTTGAGCCTAAATAGGTGAAAAAATATGTATGCATCTTCCCATATTGTCCATTCAGCATTTATTTACTTCCTATTTACGCAAAACAGCGCGAAATGCTTTATTCAAAATGCGTTGCTAGCTCATGATTTGTCATGCGTCTAAATCATTATCCTCTGATGCATCCTTAAATCATATTGGTCTTATTTATCCAACCGGACTTATCCAACCGTCAACCTAGAACATATTATATTTTCCTTAAATTATAAAATTACGCAGACATTCACGGCCAGAGGGGACAAGCAAAGAATTAAAGCCATAGCATGTAATTAAGAAGCAAAACACTTTCACAAAGTCTTTCTAATATGTTTTTTTCATAATACGCATGTATATATACACGTTTAAAAAAGAGTGATCCTTCGCTTAACAATGTCTTAATGGTAAACTCACCCTGAAGGCCACCACACCAGGAAAATTTGTAAAAACAAAATTTGACTTTTAATTTGATGTCATGAAGGGAAATAACGAGTTTTTCAACAACAACAAAAAGGTTATAATCACGTG
The DNA here is from genome assembly GCA_013387185.1 of Caligus rogercresseyi. Taxonomy (NCBI): domain Eukaryota; kingdom Metazoa; phylum Arthropoda; class Copepoda; order Siphonostomatoida; family Caligidae; genus Caligus; species Caligus rogercresseyi. The sequence continues at coordinate 25,260,361 of CP045897.1, forward strand.
AAAGGGAGTCAGTTTTGAGTTTGTTTACAATGCTATGATATTTTACGTCTGTATCTATGAGTATTGAGTTTATCGTATAACACATGGTTACCAAGGTATCATTCCATTTCACGGCCAAAAGAGAATTAAATACGGCCTCAAAAGGATAATTTATGCAAGGTAGCATTTTATCCGTACAATCCCCCAATTGCTCATATGAATAAACAATAACATTGCATCATCAGATTATTTTGTTGATTCGTAAATTTATAAATAGGAAGATATTAAGGATCATGTAGCGTAGAGGCTATACGATAATCAGTAGGGACTTTAAGAGACGACATATTGACTTCAGAAGTTCGTTTAGTTGGATTACAAATTAATATTTTTATAGGCACATCTGACTACTATATCATCAACAATAATTTTATAGAATATTAATAATATATCCGTTAATAATATTGGTAAAAAGGAAAAAATTCAGATGAAATCTATCAAATAAAATAAATATATACGCGATGTACAAAAGACATATTAGTTTGTATATCTGTTAATATAGTGCTTTGGTTTCTTCATTACAATAGATATAAATATACATTAGCGATAGCTAATAGCTTTGGCAACATCCCAAATTGTACAACGAAGCTTTAGGCAGATCCTATTTAATATAAAATGACATACAAATGAACAATTCCTCCAGGATGACAGCCTTAGAAGACTCAACGCTACTCTTAGCATTCATTGCACCATTTAATACATGAAAAAATGATAAATAGATTGTAATTAGATGACTTAAGCACAGAGATGATCCGGGTTACTTTCACGCCCTCTGTAAACACTATACCTATCCTCTCCTCTCAGAAGAACAGCTAAAACCCACCAATTCAAAACACATCCGATAAATAATCTACATACGTTTTTTACTAAAAAAATCATTAGGGGTTTAAAAAAAACCTTCTGATTACATGAAAGCAAATAAAGTGATCACAAATATAAAGGACTAAAGCAGAGAAACGTATTTTGACGCTGTTCCCCGTCCTTCATATATTGACGTTGGTCTACTTGATGATCCATTTTCTTCATAAGGAATACTCTCAAATAGATTACGCCCAAGGAAGCCATTAACAAAGTTCGTCTCAGCCCATTAGGTTAAAATAGGTGATCCTTTGGAATATAACTTTTGCTTATGGAAAAAAGTGTCCTTTAGCCTTTGCATTACTCTAATATATAATGAACTCTTATTTTTACAAGAGTCCAGTGATATCATGCCACCTCTTAATATATATTTTTTAGATAGATAAAATATCGTTTGAATCATTCAATATTTTTATTTTGGTTAAAAATATTTGTTTCCGCAATCTGCGCAAATCATATAGTGGATATATAAAATACAGTTAACATCCCCTACAACGGAATCAATTTTGCACAACAAAATCCTTCCGTATAATGGATTCTCCGTTGAAAAATCTCAAGGTTGCGAGATTATATGAAAAAAGTTCCAATTTTTTTTTTTAACGGTTATAAAAAAAAATATTCGGCTATCAAATATTATAAGACAGTGTAAAATATTAACTACACTAAAATACAAGACAATTTTTATATACATTTCAAAATAAATATTCGAAATCATTAATATATTATTCAAATGTGTATATGCACATATATATTAACTCATAAATTATAAAGGACAAAAAAGGATGAAAAATTAAGACATAAACGTATATACAAGCTAGAGACGGAAAATGATTACTTTTTTGTATCAGGCGAAATAAATGATTCAGTTTTTGTTTGGTGATAAAGTTAAAGTTCAACATAAAAGACATTTGATGGTCATATATTTTGTATATGACTTATGTATTCATCTCTTTGATTTTCAGGTATAATTTTCGATTCTTTAGCATATAATAGCATTTTTGATGCCATCACCAAAACTTGTTTGCTCGATGGAGCCTTTCCTACTTTATTAGATACTTCCTCCACCTCAGATTCAATATAACTTGTATCATTTTGAATATTCCAATCATTGTCAGAGGAATTGATTTCGTCTTCAGTGAACTATTTCGTTGTCGCTAAACTGGAATCTATAGCTAAAAGGGCTTCACGTGAGAGCTCTGGAAAGGCCTCGCAAACTCATAGTAGCTCACTGTCGTCAATTCCCAACATTTCATTTTGAAGAATTTCTTCTGAAGAGATACGGAATCCTGTGTTTTTGAAACATTTGGTGATGGTGTCTTCTTTGATATTCATCAAGCCATTTCCAGCCATTGAATGGCATCAAGAATTGTAATTCGTTTCGATAATTCATTTGCAGTATTGTATTCGTCCATTTGGGTCACAATATTTTTGAGCATATACTTTCGGTATAACAGCTTCAAATTTTGAATTATACCAGCGTCCATGGGTTGAAGATGTGAGGTGGTATTGGAGGGGGAAGAATCTTGTTTCAATATTTGACAGCGTCACAGGGGAATGAGCTCCACAATTATCCATAAATAAGAGAATTTCGTGATTTTGCATGGCTATTCTATTATTTAGTGAGTTTAAAAATTAATAAATATGGCTGAGGTCATCCAAGCCTTTTTATTAGCTTCATAATGCACTTTCATTTGATACTTCGAGCGTTGGGAGAAGCACCTAAGATTTTTGCTTTTCCCAATAACCAAAGGCTGTAGCTTCTCCCCCAACATAGAAGCACATAAAAGACTGTGAACCGATCTTTTGAGATTTTACCATTTGCCGATTCTTCATATTTGTTAATGTAGGATCGGCTAGGAATGGTCCGGAAAAGAAGTCCAGTCTCATCACAATTAAATATATCTTTAGGGTGATAACCTTTTAAAAGTGCTGGTAGACCTTTCTTCCATTCCTCAACAGTCTCTTGAGAAACTTCTCTTCCTTCACCACACAAGACGGAGCTTTTCAAATTATTCCTCGTGACAAACTTCTGAAGCCATCCCTGCGAGGCTTCAAACCCAATGAATCCTTTGGAAACAGCGATGGATGCCGCTTTTTCCCGGATGAGAGGCCCAGTGAGAGGAAAAAAAATGAGCGACAGGCCAAAAACCACTTCATTACCTCAATATTGACACTTGAGTATTTGGTATTCCGATCCACCAAGAGTTTACGCCCACCATTTAATATTCCAGATTTGTATTTAGAAAGAATATGCTCCTTATTCTTAAGGGTTCATAGACTTGGGTTTTGCCGACACCGAGGATCTCTTGAATCTTTTGGACCTTAAAGTTATATGCATAAAAATCCATGATTGATGACTAAGTAATTATGAAGATTAATACATTTCACCCACTGCTCCACTGTCATAACAATCCTTTTACGGATCCCTTGACGCCATGTCGGATTTTGAATGGGGATCAAAATAAATGAGATTTGTATAAGCTTCAAGCTTATGAACTGGTTAACACTCATAATTTTACTTTCCTGGTAAGTATTTATTAATGTAATTTCCCTCTATTTAAGTACTAATACCATTATATTTGAGGCTTTTTATTGTATATATTCAGCAAAATTTCGATTACTTAGAGTATTTTTGATATTCCAGTTGTTGAAATGGTTCCGGGTTCCGGATAAAGTATTTTCCGTTCTAGAATCTGCAGGTACTGCATAAAAACTTGAAAAAAATTAATGCATAAGAATATGTTCCGGGTAACAGATTTTCCGCTCTCTGGAATTCCGTTGTTAGGGATGCTTACTGTACACTAAAAAAATGGCTGTGGATGATTTTAAACCAACTTGACATAGAAAGAGAAAAAAACTGAAAACATATAGACATCTCTCTGGCCTCTCTTTTATTATAGTATTAAACCTCACAAACCTCTCCCTTTTTCATAACAGATTTTTTACTAATTATTTTTATTATTTTTACATTTATTACAACATATTCAATACATTTTGATGCGTTGTTTCTTTTATCTTCTACATGAATTATGAGGGGCGGTCTTACTGTCTTCCTCCTTCACTTTCGTCGTCAAATCTGCCAGAAAAATGCTAAGAGAATTAATAAGCTTTGAGAGGAAGCCTAGAGAGCCTTCCGTGACGAGGGAGGCATTGAACTACTTACCATAAGAACAAGTCAGTCCCGACAAGAGACGATGGAGTTCCTCTCGTCCAGGAATCCTGTCGAATAAGTGACTCCGGACACAGGGGGGAACTCCGTATCAAGGTTCCTCCTCTAGAATTAATAACTCAAGCTGTTTAATGTAACGCAATAATAATAATAACAGCTTTGTTATGAAAAGGGAGAGGTTTGTGAGGTTTAATACTATAATAAAAGAGAGGCCAGAGAGATGTCTCTATGTGTTCAGTTTTTTTTCTCTTTCTATGTCAAGTCGGTATTAAAATCATCCACAGCCAAAAAAATAAACAGAGTAAAACTATTTAGGGCCGTTGTTAAGAAACTCAATATATATTTAGTTTATTGTGTCGGTGCATCCATCAGCTGGAGTATGTAACTGCGTTATGTTGAGTATATATTATTTCAGAACTCTGTATTTACTCGATGGGCTCAATCAGTGTGTTTTATTGCTTGAATATCACCCCATTGCCCATGCGAAATCCATTATTTTTGTGTATATATGTCTTAAGCATGACTGGCAAACCAATGAGCCCCATCATACGTGAGCCTCCCTAGGTCACAGCCTAAAAAAAGCATGTGCCCTATTCTGCTCCTGTGTAGATTACTAGAGTACATGGAATAAGTCACTACATTTTTTTACTTTCTTCATTTCCTTGAGAGATGTATCGATTTGTCTTCATTACGTTATATTAGTTAAAAAACTCCTTTTCACAATTTTATTTATAATATTTCTACAAATCAAATTATTATACATATGTGTTTATAAAGTTGTTATTTGAAGAAATAAATATAGTTATCATTGTTTTTTGGAGCTTCCCTTGATTGTAAAAAGTTGATTATATTTAAATCTGTTTTGTGTTCTAGAACAATTTGTCCATTCAAAAGAGTTATTAGTGTCTCTATCTTCAAGTGGATTCCAATCCTACATCAAATGAAGGAATGCAGTGTCTCTCAACCATAATTTATGTTTTCCAATGTCTTACGTAATTATCCATGCATATTTTGAGACTCCACGTTAGACAAACGAGGAGGAGTAATTATAGTATTAGAGCTCTGATCGGAGCCTTCTTAAATTGCCACTTCAAATACCGGTTTAGGTCCACACACACACACCTCTCTTTGATGTTGTGTTAAAAGAGCAAGTATTTTATATGGCGTTTTTGTTGTTTTTAGATGGCAAAATGTTTGCCTGGATCCCATGTTTGTGAAGCTTCCTTAAAAAATGTTTCACAGGTCAAGATAGTTTTTTGTAGTAATATTTGGGCATAATAAACACGCTAATAAACTATTTTTTTCAGTTGGTACTACTGTTTTTATGTAATGCTCCATTTATCGGCATATATGATGAAAAAATAAATATTCCAGATTTCCCTGGGTATGAGCAATTGCTTTATTTTAACTAATATGTGACAGTGGTATTGGAGGAGTGGTAAATGGCACATATTCCTATTGTAAAAGACAATACCTTCCAATGGATGAACTTCATATCTCTAAATGGATGTTAACTCTTCAACAACACAACGAGCGAGTGAAGTGATGCTTTATTAATGACACCAAGTGATATTATTTATTCACCTTCCTTTCTTTGAACCAATCACGTTCCAGAAAAAGGTACCCTTTAGTACCCCTTAGTAATGTGTCATCCTCAACAATATATGACGTCAATCATTAATGTGACTCAATCAAAAGAAGAAATTTAGCCAAACTATTCTGTTCTGGAAAGCAAGCTTAAGTACTTATTCCTCATTATGAAAAAGATTTGACTTAGACTTCCGGGAGTGAAGCAGGGGTTATCCGTCCCTGATTCCAAATAAGGTACAAGAGGAAAGTTAGCATAATTTAAGTATGAAATGAAAAAATCAAAATTGTATGTGATCAGTAAACAATAGAGGAGACAACAAATATATAAATATCAGTAATACTCTGAACTTTATAAATATTACACATCAAAAATGAAGTGACTATCAAAAACTACCCAAAAGTGATCATTATTAACTTATATACAAATATATATTATATATTAAGCACGGGCCCCGCTAGCTAGAGACTTGGACCTGGATGACCGAATGATGGTTACCGGGAATCTAAAGCTTTCTGTACTACAAAGACCATAAAAATCATTTCCCTACAAAGGTCAGTACAAGATTGTTGACCCTGCTAAGAGTGAATTGGTGTCGTATCTAAACGGATTGTCCAGAAGATCAATAATATAATTATGAGAAAACTGGATACAATTTGTGGGGGACAACATGTCAGCTCTTGATTGTTCAACAAGTTAGAGAGCAGGAAACACTTAAAGTTTTAGTTTATGATATTGTCGATTTTTATCCATCCATCCTGAAAAACTATTAAATAATGCAATTTCTTTTGCTGGGAATTATTGTGATATAAGTAAATGATATTGCATAATTCACGAGTCGGAAAGAGTTTTTTTTTTTTTGATGGTGTGTGGGTGAAAAAAGACAGTAATGGAAGAAATTTTGACGTCGCACAGGGGTCTTTTGACTCTTGTGAGATTTGTGAGTTAGTTGGCCTTTATTTATTAGATCAAATTACGAATATTGTTCCTCTAACTGCTGTTGGCCTTTATAGGGATGATGGGATTATGGCTTTGAATAAGTCTGGCCCTGAAATTGAACAAATTAAAAAATTAATTATAAAAATATTTAAGCCAAATTCCTTAAAACTGACGGTTGAGTGTAATCTCACTGTCGTAAATTATTTAGATATAACTTTTGATTAAAAAATGGCACTCACCGACCGTACAGAAAGCTAAACGATAGAACGATGTATGTCCACTCAAAAAGTAATCACCTCCGTCCAATCTCAAGGCAATACCGGTTTGTGTTAATAATAGACTTTCAAATCTCTCTTCAAACCCGGAAATTTTTAACCATGAATCCCACTACTATCAAAATGCTCTTGATAAAAGTGGGTATAATTTCAAACTAAATTTTACTTTGAATGAACCCAAAAAGAGAAGGAAAAGAAAAAGGAAAATCCTTTGGTTTAATCCACCTTTCTCCAATAATGTTAGGACCAATATTGGACAGAAATTTTTCAAATTTTAGACCTGTTTCCCACCTAGCCACCCCCTTTATAAATTATTTAATCGATCAAATGTTAAATTGTCGTATTGTACAGTCAAAAACATGAGGCAAGTGATCAATAGCCATACAAGAAAATTTTAACTCCCCTAAACCAGCTGGATGAAGAGGAAAAATGTAACTGCCAAAAAAATAAAGTATGCCCAATGGGTCGAATCTCTGGAGGATGCAATGCTAAAAACATAGTATACAAGATAGATGTATCTCCAGAAAATGAGCCCACCCATACATACTATGGCCAAACATTAAGACCTTTTAAAAAACGCTGGATGGAGCATAAAAATGCAATAAAAAATGAAGATAGCCCTCACTCTACCATGCTAAGTAATTTTGTATGGAAACTGAAGAAAGAAAAAAAAGAATTTAAGATAAATTGTAGTGTACATGCAAGAAGCAATATTTTCAAAAACGGAGCAAGAAGATGCAATTTATGTCTCACTGAAAAATTATGCATTGCTAAGCATGACAAATCAAACCTTTTAAACAAAAAATCGGAAATTTTAAATAAATGCATTCATGAATATAAATTTCAAATAAAAAAATAAAATTCTAAAAGAAAACCAGAACCCACCATAATAAATTATTATAGATATTATATTTTTTATATGTTTTTGTTTCTTTGTTTGTTTCTTTCGTTTCTTTGTTATGTTTATTATTTTTTCATTTATTTCTTTAATTTAATTGTCAAAATGTTACTCCATCATTATATTTGTATTTGAACCTGAAGATTGGTTAAATATAACCATGAAACACAGTGTTGTGAAAAATACTTTGTCAACGTGATTTTTTATATTACTATATAGAGCTCAGTATTTATACTGTGAGTGCACTTTTCTACTTGAGTAGTGAACTGTTTACCTGTTCATATATAGATATATATATATATTATATATATAATATATATATATATATATATATATATATATATATATTACATATAAGGGTGACAATATGTGTTGGGAAACTGTAAATTATACAACTGATCGATAGCTTGCTTAAATAAACAATTGATTTTATCAAAAAATATGGGCATATTCAAAACATATTTGTATTATATATTTAGTCAATATATCCACCTTTGGCGACAACCACAGCGTTGAATCTCTCTTAAATGACCGGCAGGCTGTACAGATAACATTTGGATCAATTTTGCCCATGCCACCTCCAATGAGGCCTTCAGCGCCCCCAAACTCTTATGGCTCTTCGTGCACGCCTTCCTCTTCAGAATGACTAAATTGAAAAGTCCATAGGATTCAAGTCTGGTGAGGAAGGCGGCCACATATCCTTTGAACAGAAGTGCTCAAATGAACGATAACATCAGTCCTGAACTAATTTTGCTGTATGAGACGGTGCACCATCTTGCTGGAAGCATACGAATCCTCCCATTCCTGCTTTTTATCCAGGAAGCACTTGCATGCTCATCATATCGAAGTAAGCCTTATGATTAATCTTTACCCCCTCTGGAATGAAGATAAGCGGAGTTTTCCTACCACAGGTGGTGACGCCAGCCCACACCATGACGGAAGCTGGCTTTTGGGTTTGAAGACGGTCTTGTTATCACAGGCACTTGCCGGATGTTTTTGCCAGAATGCGGTCGTTCTGGCTGTTGAAAGCAGCTTGAAGGGTGAAAACCTTTTCGTCCGTCCTGATAATGGAAATTCGCGTACGAGATTTGAGCCTGTTTTAAGTACTTGGATCTTTCTAGCCTCTTGTCCACAGTCGCGTCACTGAGGAGCTGTCGTTTCTGAAGGTGATAGGGCTTGACTCCAAGGTCCTCTCTGACTATTTTCCTCATCACTTCACGGTTAACTCCTACCTCGAGTGCCATTTTCCTAATGGATCGCTTATTGTTTCGATGAATCTTGATTCGTGTTGCAACAGCTTTTTGGTCGGCATAGACCTTGGATGTCCTGATTTAGGTCTGTCAGCGAATGTTTTTGTCTCCTTAAAACATGTATCGTGTAAGAGACATTTGATTTCGACACCTTCATGGGCTTCTAGACTTCCACAATTGCCCTGCAGCAATGTCCCTTTTGGCAGAGCTATATGATGGCTTCACGTTTCTCCATCTTGAGGAATACCAAATGAGTACTTAAAAACAAGTAAAGTAAAATATGTATTAAAAAAGATCTCTTTTACAATATACAGGTGATAAAGAGAGGGAAAAATCTAGAATTGGGCCAAATAAACACACGCATATGTACTGTCCCAAGACATAATTGTCACCCGAATATATATATATATAATATATACAGAGTTGTGAACGGAACGTAAAATTGAAAGGCGTTCCGCAGAACGTAAGAAATTGAACGGAACGATGAACGGAACAGAAAAATTGAACGGAACGCTAAAATTTGTCTTTTTGCGTTCCGTTCAAATAATATCAAGAGGAAATCACCCAACCTCGATTTTAGTATGTATTATACATTTTTATCAGGTTTGTTGTCGGTCACTAAATTTAATTTTTAGTTACTAACAGAACTTTATTTATTCCGTTCGTTATCCCTTTCGATCATTATCGTTCTGACCTCCAAACTAAGGAGAGGGAAGCTGCGTCCAGGTGTAGGGTGTTAATTGATGCACTCTCTTTTGGGATCAAACTAAGATTTGAAGCCTACTTTGAACGTAGGGAGATGCTAATTGCTTCAGCATATCTCCCTGAGTTCAAAGTAGGTTTTTAGACATCGCAAAGCAAGAGTTAGCAATAAATTATTTACTAGAAGAGGCCGAAAAACTGGGAGATTTTCCTTCTAGTCAACTTTTGCAAGAACCAGCAGCGGAAGAAAAAAGCATTTTATTTGTCAAGAGGCCGAAGAAGACTGACTCAGCTAAGCAGGAGGTTGACCGCTTCTTAACAGATGAGTCTGAGGCAATGGAGTCAATTATTGCTTATAAAAGGATTAAAAAGATTTTCATTCGATATAATGTTATATTTCCCAGCAGTGCCAGTTGGAGAGACTCTTCTCCAAATCTAAACGTTTATTGCGAAGGACAAGACAAAAGATAGGAGATGAAATTTCGAAAAACAGCTCCTTCTAGCAGCAAATAAATAGTGTAACTTATAAACTAATGTTATTCATAGATTGTAAATAAATAAACTTTTCGTAATGATTCCCAGATAAATCAATAATTATGAGTAGTATAGACCGAGAAATTTGGTGGACCATATGTGGGTGGGATTTTTACATGTTTGACTTTTCATATTGTAACATTTTTTGGTCGGGGTAAAAAAAATATGTAAATTTTAGGGCCGAGTCTCTTGTTCAATTATTTTATATTTATATATATTATCAAAGTTTGTAAAGTTTTTGGAACTTTAATTGCAGTAACTAACTTCAAGCCGAAACTATTAGGGCCTGGTTTAAAATTTTTACCCGATACATACGAGGATGCAGTGAAAAGTAAAGAGCCTTCTTATGAGAATTTTTTGAAATCAAATTTTGGAACGGAACGCAAAATTGAACGGCGTTCTGCGGAACGGAAAGATTGAACGGAACGATGAACGGAACGGGAAGAATTGAACGGAACGGGAAAAAGGGAACGCATGCAAGCCTTTATATATATATATATATCAGAAAACAACCGGCACACTTTTTCGCCGGGACCCAGGCCGGGACTTATATTTTCAAGCCGGGCTGGGCCAAAACCGGGCCGGAATTTTAATATTCGTTCCTAATATATTCGATGTATGAAAGTCATATTTCATTAATAGTGTGGCAGTCAACAACTTTAAAATGAATTCCGGATTTAGGAGCACCAACGTGGAAATGGGCTGACGATATAATTAAATATGTGCCTGAAAGATCGAAGCCCTACATAAGCACTATCAAAAGGATTTTAAGAAGACATATTGCATTTTTAAACCAATCTAATAAATGTTCTTTGTGTAAATGATTTGTCTTTTATATAAGGTTATTCTTCAGGGCAGTAAATATGAACTACAATGCTCATTTATGTATTTTCGCAACTGCCCTGAATAGTTTTACTCTGCTTCTGTATATAATTTTAGTGTATTTATTTTACACGGTATAAAATTTTGCAGTTAACCGAATAAAATGTTTTTAACGAAAGAAAACCTTTAAAATGGGAAATACACATTTCTTCTTACAAAATTGCATCAGATTTATGAATGGTGTGACTCATGGAAATAAGTCCCACTTCCAGAGAAAACACTACTAAACTGTCGATTAAGTTGCAAGTTCCTCCCTCTGTTGTGCAATGCACTACACATTCAATCTACTCGCAGAGATTATGGAGTAAGAGTAAGTAAATGTATAGTAAATAATACACATACAACAATACAAAAAAAAGATACGCCCGCCGTTTGAGGCCAGAAAGACGCAGTTAAAAGTTGAGCGCGAAAAAAACGTGTGTGAGCTCAAGTTAATATTCGTCAGCCGGGAATAAATGAATACTTTTGATCAAGTCGGGGAGGAGAGGGAGGTGTAGTAGTCGTAGTAGTAGTAAGACCGAGGAGCAGCATGTGAGAATAAGAGGTAGAGAGAAGCGCTCAAACATAGAAGGGAACAAAAAAAAAAGATGTGTCTATAAGGAGAACACACTCTGAATGAATCAACGACACACCAACACATACAAAAAGAAGAAAAAACGCGTGAGAGTAGTGAATATATATATATGAAATATATTTCAAAAATTCCCTACTTCAGTTTCCTTTCTTCGCCTACCGTGGTAAGGTCCCCTGAAACTTCTTCTAATAAGAAGAGAACAATTATTTGCCGCCTCTGGCCTCAAATATAAACATTTTTTGCAAGTGTGTACAACACATATTATATCTTTAAAACCTTTACTCATATAAATGATGCCAATATTTTTTTAAAATTCATTTTCAGGACTGATCGGAATTCATCAGGTTCTTAACTTCAAGCGAAGTTGACCTCTGGAACATCTATCTCTCACACTGACAATTAATTCTACGTCGAGGGTGTGACTCAGAGCCCCTGCAGTGTACCTGAAGTTATTCATTTAATTGTTAAAAATTGTGACTACTATATTGTGTGTTCCCTTCTGTGCGTGAAAAAAATATCTTGCCTAAAACAATAATGGAGAAGTCCTGATTCGATCCCATCTCGGTCTCTCTTTGAGGATATGCGCCAAATCATACTTCAGAGTCCTAAATCGTACCTGAACCCATCGACAGCTCTTCTTCTTACGAGTCGTTCCCCTCTCTACGAAAATAGTTATCCCTCTCTGCTAAGACGGATACCAATCACCCCTTAGCTTCCCATTTTCTATATCCTCGAATATCCCGTGTATTCCCCGAAAATGTCATTCGTTTGCTGTGCACCCGGAGGTTGTTTCTTCTCGGATGTTAATAATAGCCTTTCCAGAAGTGAGACGGCCCCTGTACGGGTCATCTGCTCAAATGAACTCTGCCCTCAGTCTGGCCTCATGCATGAGGCCTGCTTCGAGGCTTTCGAAGACACCGTCCTTGACTCCTCAAGGCTCGTGGACGGCTCCGAACGCTTCACGAAAAGACTTTTCTGGAGAACCTATGGACCAAGGTCGTTTACGAGCTTCCCTACCCCGTGCTGGACTGCCTCTGTGGCTCTGGGAAGCTCCGAAAGGATGTGAAGAGCATGCCGGAGATGTCTCATGGACCCCTTCAGGGCTCCTCTAAGCGGAAAGGAAAAAGTCCAAGAATGGCAACAAGACTCAGACCCTCGTCATTGGGCTGCCACAGTTCAATGGGAATACTGCGGCTGTCTCTTCTCTGGTAAGGGATTTCGTTTATATTACTCATTCATTCATGTCTGTGTGTGTGTGGGTTAGTCATGATACTATTAGTGGCAGAATCAATTTTTGCAATATTAAGCCCTCTTGATAAACGAGAGATGCCAATGCCCTCCCATTTTGAACTCTTTAAAGCATCATGCGTTGCTATGAGTAGTGAAGGCGGACATAATAATTTTACGCAATGATCAGTGTCATTTACACATCCATGAAACATTCATGCTTTATAGATTACATGATGCATATTCAGAAGAATCCTGTTTTGCGACTTGCGAATTTTCAGAGCATGAAATACACTTTTCTCCGACTAGAAAGATATCCAACCAAACAGAATAGAGAGATTAAGATGTTGTTAAAGAATCTATTCTATGGAGCATTAGAGATTTTGGTTATAAAATATTTCCTCTCGTAATCTGCTTCCTTTAAAACTTAACATTTTGAGTGTTCAAGTAAATCATTGCAATAGACAATTTTTTCTGCATGCTGGATGAATCCATTTTTCTCTTACTTTTAGACCTCCTCAAGTCATCATCAGCATCATCAGAACCATCATCTCAACCACCATCACCACCACCATAATAATAATAATAATCAAAACAGTTCGTGTATTCGACGATCCGACGCTCAAAATGTACCTCCACGTAATCGTACTAACTCAATCTCCTCAAATACCTCGGGCAGTTCCTTCAGTAGCTCTTCCGGCGGAGAAATCACTTCGGGAAGCAGCCCCTCCTCATCCTCAGACGGACCTCAAGACGCAATACCGGGAATCTCCAAAATCGATCCAGGTAAGAGACCACACTTATAAATATCTGATATCTGTAACTCATTCAGAGTTCTTCGTCGTTGTTGTTGTTGTTTATTGTTGTTCTTTTCACTTCTAACCTTGAATTTGTCTGAATTTGTTTTTTGAGGGGTGTTATGCTGTTGGGAAACGGGGGGAGGGAGGGGGAAAGATAACCCCTTTTGAAAATCACAGAAAAGGAAGAAAAAAAGGGAAATTTTTGTGTTTCCAAACCAGCTGCCCTGCTGTTAGTTTGATGCGACAACAATAAAAATAAACTGACTCTCGCTTTCGAAGCTCTCCTTGCATATACAGCAGACGCATGTATAGTCACGCACTCTTCCATTGCACCCCCCCCCCCTTCCTCATTTTCACCCACCTCAGCATCATCCCTGCTGCTGACCTTGGCCAGCTGACTAGTAGGTAGCCTAGTAACAGAACTCTTATTTTCTCTTCATTCGAGGCTTGGATTGGGGTGAAATAGTCGATTAAAGTGTTGGCGCTCATATTGTTTAATGACCAGGATACTCTTGGTTGCTGAGTTATAAATGTATAAAGCACTTACCCACTTTTAAAAACCGAGTATGAACAGCTATCTGAAGATCAAATATTGGTGTATTCTTCGTCACCAACAAATATTGAAAGATTTGTGTCTATATCATAATTTTTGAAAGAATTGACAATATTTCGAGCGATACAAAAAAATATAATTATCGAATATATTAAAAATTAAGCATCAGTTGGTAATCCCTGATCTTTGTTTTGTGTTAGATGCATGTGATCTATGTAGTTATAATTGATGGCTGTGTCTCTTGTGTGATTCTTTGTGTATTTATTTTTTGCAATCTATACAAAAAAATATGTGAATGTATTCTGATAAAGCTGGCCGGCTCACTACATTCTTGAGCCAGAGCATATGTACAATTGTAAATTTACTGTTTAATTTAGTGAGTGGTCGACGACTCTCCTTAAGTACTATATTGATTTACTATTTCTATCATTCGCGTTTTCTGATAACATTTTTGGGTGAGTGAATCATTTTTTTCTAAATTATCATATTTGAGGGAGTGTGTAATAGGATTTAGATATGTCGAACTCCTTCGCATTTTAATATTAGAATCCCAATCAAGCGTCTATAAGTCCAATTCATTGCTGGACTGAGGCATTCAACTCACACCATAGCTTGAAAAGCTAATAACTTATGAACATTTCCTTTAACATTGCAAAATAACTTAAGTGAATGACATACTCCAAACGTAAGTCCAAATTCTGTCTAAATATATCCAAATGAATAAATATAAAATAATTAAGGAAGCAATCAAATCATATAATTTTACATCTTAAAAATACGTTAGTAAGCAAACCATGAAAATCCTTAAGGGAGTGCGATAGCTCAGTGCGTTGAGGCGTTTTCAACTCTCAATGTTGGGGGCGCAGGTTCGAATCCCGAGAGGGGATACTTATTTTTGGTCTACCTCATGATAAGATCTTGTTTTGATAGATTAATTTAAGTGATATAATGCTTATTTATATCCAGTCGATACTGCAATTCTGTCGAGCCATATAGGCAAAAAAATCCTAATTGAAATAAGGTGAAAAAAAGTTATACTTCAAAAAGTCTCTATGCATTCTTAAAATTGAAAGACTTGTAGTCTCTTGAGGGCAATGTTTTGATCATGCTTCCCGCATATTCCAACAATGAACATAGAATTGAGTTGTAAAATATTATGCTTAAAAATGCCTACAGAAAATAACTGGAGTCTTCTTATTATATGTCTTTTTCATTGGTTAATCCTGTATTTTGTAAGGAATCTTTTTTCTGCAAATACTATGGGCCTTAATATGAGAGGGGGTAATGCCCCCTCTTTATATAAAGAGAGACAGAGAGGAAGAGAAAGCAATTTGAAGAATGTTGTACTATGTATAGACGACTGCATAAGAAAGAGCAGCAGACGTCCTCAGAAAGGCTCTTACAGTCAATTACTTACAACTAAATTCCTTCATGTCAAAGCAAACTATTAATTTATATTGTCTACATGATACGCTCTTCTTCTGATGTCCTAGATTGGCTCTTGGGATAAAATCTATACGGGATACTCACTGAGAAGACATATTTGACCTACTTAAGGGCTTTATAAATGTAGCTAAAATGGCTGCCAGGCAAGGTGGTGTATGAAGTCATAGAGGTATAAAGACATAGACAGCTTATTGGATCCTTCAGAGGCATACGTCATAGTGTCCAGAATACAGCTGAACGACTATGTTTGTCTGCTATTGGAGGGAGGAATAAGCTCTCTTTATCTTTATATCTCTATGGATTCTTCAGAGAAATACGTCATTGTGTCCAGAATACAGCTGAACGACGATGTTTCTCTGCTATTGGAGGGGGGAATAAGCTCTCTATATATTTATATCTCTATGTATGAGGTAGTAAACCATGATCTACATTGACATCTAGAGAATAGAAACATTAAATACCGGTGACGTCAGACTTTGTTGATTTTTTATTTAAAAACTTTTATGCTTATTTTAGTACCATTGCGTCACTGTTTTTTTTGCAATTTTTCCTTTTATCTACTCCATGGGGAGTTAATAATAAGTATTCCCTCTTTCTTTCCTATATTTCATCAGTTTCTTACTTCTACATTCCTCCTATTCGGTCTATTACGCATCCAGTTATTATTATATAGGTCGGTGAATACGACACTTACTGCTGTTGAGTATAGAAGGACCTCCAATATTAAGGGAATTATTTAATTCAAGTCTTTACTTCTTTTTGCATTTTTTATCTTCTAAAATTGTACGTTCACCGCTAATGCAATACATTGGCTCTTAAAGTTAACAGTAGTTGATGATGACCGTCTTATATACATATTTAAAGTGCCTCCAATTGAATTTACTTCAATTTTCCTAAATGAAGTATGAATCAGCATATTTTTCCGTGTAACATTGGAACATAGTTCCTCCTGTCCCGATGTATTTGATTGACTTTTTGTGAGTACAAGTCCTACAACGGGCTAGTGTCCTATAATTAATAAATGGGACCTCCAATATGGTTATGAAATGATTGATACAAATATAATAAGTAATAATTTTTTTATATTATTCTTTTTGTGAATTGATATTAAATTATAGTTTCTTTCTTGAAGTCCCTGAATTGAACTATTTAAGAGCCCTTCTAGTTCTACTAAATCCTTCTAGCATAGTTCTATATCAATATTTCCTACTTTTTATTATGCATACGTTATTTCTTCATGCCTTTGATTGGTTATAGTGATATAAGCAGTGTGGTAAATGCATGCATAAATGCTTAAAAAAGACTTTTATAACGCACATATATCCAATTAATGGCCAAAAAAAGGATGTAAATTATATTTTTTTAATGTTATAATCTTAAAGGATACTGCTTACTTACCTACTATTCCATTGGTTATTAGAAATAATTTATATCAAGTCTTTTACTTCTTTTTGGTAGTTGTTGTTCCTGTTTGTATTATATGCCTTAAACAAGTATTCAAGCTCAAGGCATATCCTTTGTTGTTATACTCTTTATTCCTCAACATATCTTTAAATCATTCATTTAATATTATTCCAAAAATACATTCATCAACTCTTTTATAAACTCATATGGATAAAACTTCATAATAATTATTATTATTAATATTTCCAGTAGACTTGAGACATGTAATAATATATTAGGAAATATAATTGGCTTTTAAAAAGAAAGCAATATATTCATTTTGAACGGAAATTATATATTTTAGATGTGTAACAAGAATTAGAGGAGATCTCTGTAAGCACCACCAAGCAGAATCATTCTATAACCATTAAGAAGGCGAGGCTATACGTCCCCCTCCCCAAGCTCACCAATCAATTTGGCAACACATTATACCTTTTTTTTTGCCTGTCCTTCTAGTCAAAGTTGATATCTATTAACACATCATGGAATATCTGAAAGGCCTTTTCCCGAAACATGAAGAAGAAGAATTGCTCTATTTAATAATTGATAGGGAGTAAGTCCAAGGATTCGAAAATTATATGGAGTCAATGAGTCAGTATATGTTGTACTATTATTATCTCTTATAGTTTACCATCTCAATTGCCGGTAGAGTGAGTAGATGATACCTCATTCTATAAAAAAAAACCTTTTTTAATTATCTTCCTTTTGAAAATGGTTTGTTATCCTTAGCAATGGCTTGAAAGAAAGGCAGCGGGAACAATAGAAAAGGAGTTGACATAATGAAAATAGGCATCCTCATGGTCGAACAACAATTTTCCTTAAGATACTTATAGGTAAAACGTTACAGTACTTTAATGCTTTACTTATAGGAAGAAATGATGTTCATCTTTATTGTTGTTGCCAGTTGTTAATAATAACAATAATAAAACAGAAGAGAATCCGTTTGGCTTATTCTTCTTCTTTTTAGTTGTACCTTCCTTCTTTATTTCCCTTCTCCACGTCTAGAGAGACCAAAGCAGCATATTGCATTTTTCTATGGCAACAACAAATAGAGTAGTAGTAGTAGTAGTAGTATTCCTTCTATTTCTCCTCAATAACAAAATACATAGACACAGAAGCATTCCTCTCTCTCTCTCTCTTGTGTCTCTCTCCTTTATTTCTCAACACCACGTTTCCTTGTCTGGAGTTACATATATATACACACACACACATACTTGACGCTTGCAAACGAAGTCGTCTAGAAGAACTTCTCTCTCTCTCTCTCTCATACATAAATATAAATAATCCCTTTTTTGTAGAAATGAAAAAATAGTCTCCTTCCTCCTTAGGCATGATGAGGATGCTCTCTGCTCTTAATAATTTGTATGACGTCCCCCCCCTTTTTCCTAGACGCTTTTTGTGGAGAAAGGAAAAAGTCTAAACATGCCAAGGAGGGTGTTGTCTGGCTCTTATACGCCACCGCTACCCCCTTCTCTCCTTCCAGCAATGCTTTAAATAGGAGTATTTATATATGTATATGCATGTTTCTATTTATGTAGAAAGGTCAACGAATAAGAAGATTTCTTCTGTTTACTGCATTTGTATATATATATATTTGAAGGGGCCTCTTCGTCTCTTCCTTCCCCCCTTTTTGAGGAGTTCCTTGCTGCTTGTCTGTCGTGTGTGTGTTTCTTAGGCCTTAAGAAAGGGAGGAAGAAGAGAAGGAGGAGGGTGCCTTAAGACGCTGTCTATATGATGTCTGCTGCTCCCTTGCTGTGTGTCCTTGCCCTTTAATTGGGGTTTTTAATGCAGTTTAATGGGGTATAAGGATATAATGGGTATTAGGTTTTTGTGAGCTTATATGAAAATGGGGAATATATACTAAAGGAAATTGAGAGATCCATTGACTCCTATAGGACGTTTTTATAAACTAATCGGAATCGTTAAAACTTGGCTTCGATAGTCGTGGATTTATATATGTATATAATGAGGAAGGGAGTGTATCGGCTATTTTTTCTGCTTTGAACTATCCTTATATTACCGGCCTTAGAATTATATTATCAGTCGTCCTCTAAAAAAGGTGTTCAAGCTTATTAAAATCTTACGAAAAGGAAGGTTATTTATAATAGTTAATTTTATTATGCTAAATGGAGTTTAATACAATATAAATACTTCAGTTTGGTAGTTTATTCAATTACCTATTGGCAGCATGCAAGAATATTGCCTGCCGAGGATATAAAGTCGTCGGAGAATTAAACTGATACGTAATGTTTTTGATGTTTAACACCCTATAGATCAACAGTCTCTGGTATATATATTTTTTTTGCTTAAGAAGCGTAACTACAACTAGTAGAGTAATTAAAGCAATTCGTTAAACATGTGTCCTAATGAATCCTGCTCCACTATGAAAAATATTTATCTGCCTTTAAATTGTATTGTATCTTATCATCCCTATAACTTTCTCTAAATAAGGACAAGGAAAAAGTATATTTAACCCCCTCAATTGTGGACCTTCGACTCTTTAAAATCCTAAAATAGACAAAGCAATATTAGCTTTGATATACAAATACTTTTGAATTGTCTGAGGGAGCAAGACGTATTAAAATAACTTGGTTTATGTATAAAAGCATATCAAAAGTTATTTTCATGCTCCACAATTCTAAACTACTCAAGGCATATTCTTGTAAGTTTGGTAAATAAACCTCATAATATTTCATATGTATCTATTTATGGTAGAAGGAATTTAACATTGCTGGGAATATTTATCATATATGACATAAATATGTAAACAAACAAACAATCCTCTTTTTCTTCTTCTTGTGGAGAAACCCCAGTAGTGCCTTCTGTCTCACTCTCTCATGCAGTCTCCTTCTCATCTGCACCTTGGCCCTGGTATGACCATCTCAAAGGGAGGTCTCTTTATAGGAGTGAAATTTGATACAATCCATCATATATATTTTTTTTGGTAGGATTTAAAGGAGGAGAGAAAAATATGAAGAAGTCATGTGATGATAATCCTGGATTGAGGAGGATGTTATTATCATCATTCCTTGTTGTATCACCCCGTATAAAGAACAGCTTAAAAACAACTAACTTCTTTTTTTTTTTGCTTCGAGCCCCCCTCCACCACCACCTGAAATAATGTCCGTTAGATTTTATGAAGGGTGGCTTGGCTTCATATCCATCTCTTTTTTTTTCCTTCTGGCTTGTCCTTTTTTTACCTTCTTCCTTCCTCCCTCTTTCTTCTTAATAATACTTCTTCTATCCGCATTCAATAAGTGAGTGCATATGTGACGTCATTGAATTAAGTAGCATTTATTTCATATTAACTTGAACCCACGTAGTGATAATAGCATAGCATAATTAATAAAAAGTATGGCAATCAATTTGCTACACAGATTAATCTTGGCTTGGTGGCCATCTTTTTTAAGTTAATGAAAACATTGTTTATCAATACTCCCCTCTCTTAAACTGAAACAACGCTCCATATCACAAGGGTATGAAACTAAAATTCGAAGAGGTTAGGGGGGAAAATCCTAAAGCAAGAGTCGTCCAGCGCATTATCATAATATGTATGTTCTTATTTCAGTTTCAATATACTGAAGAAGCCTAGCAGTTGATTTAGTATCTACGTGTAAGCAGCAACGGTTCAAAAACATTCAACAATATATATATAAACGAAAATATGTTGTGGTTTTAATAGAGGCCTTTCGTCATTAAAAAAGAGAATAGTAAATAGATATATGGAATAACACATTGCAACTTCGATGGTTGACACGTTCATAGATAAAATATTAGCGGATCAAGCAATCCTTAATATTTCCAAAACTGAATTAAAATTTAAGGTTTATAAAATATGGACTTTATTTTCACTTTGTCGTCCTACAAAAAAAAGTCAAACGATCTCAACATTTTTAAGGAATCAAGAATGAAAATATATCATGCCTGAATCCTCTCAGCATGAAAAAGTATCAATTTCATCCCCTCTTCTCTTGATGCATTTGGTAAGCACATGAAATGCTTATATCTCTAATGAAAGTATATTATTACTGTTAGCAAATTGATGACATCACTGGTTTAAGAGCTTACTATGTCCTTGTGGGTTATATGTACTCTTCTACTCCCTTCGTTTTCTTTCCCCTCTCACTCCCCGCTTCACCCACTCTCTCCCTCCCTATCTATCTAAGGAAGAAGACAATTTCCTAAAAGTGCATACCTGCGCCGCTGCACCCCCTGGATGAGTGAGTAACCTGGTGCATTTCTTGGCCTATTTCCCCTAACCAGCTTACTTGCTGTCTTCCTTACCTGCAAGCTAGCTGCTCCCCCTCCCCTATATATTTAAACCTATTGACCAAAGGAATGTGTCCTTTTTCTCATCGTCATCATCATCTACATTGTTGTTGTTCTTGAATGAAGTTAAGAAACGAAGGAAATAATAATAAAATTAATGGGAGGGGAGACTGACTTTAAATTCTCAGGGGAAACAAAGATGGCGATGGACTTGGATATATATATATATATATATATATATATATATATATATATATATATATATATATATATATATATATATATAATAATATTCTCATACATTAACTGAGTTGTACTTACTTATATCCTCACGGATGCAACTCAATTGAACCTTGCAGACAAAAATATATTTTATATTAAAATGGCAGTGGGTCATACCATATTTAACACAAGATTAACATGAGGAGTAATGACTATTAAACTCTGCTTATACTTTTTTTAATAATCATAGCAGTGTATTATTTTATTAGATTTTTTACTCTAAAGTAAATAATCTACGAGATATTTATTATTATAATGGAAACGAGGATGAGGATTTGCTCTCAATATTTTATTCAAAATTAAGAATTGTGTTGTGTTTTATCCCTGGGTTTTTTTATTTCATGTTTTAATCTGGCATATTTATTTTTCTTTTATATAAATATCCTCAATAACATAACATATATATGCTAGCCAAATAAGTCGTATTCAATTCTAACGGCCGGATTATTTATTATATCCCATTGATATATTAAAGTTTGTATCAGCAGTCTAAAGATGTTTATCCTCTAGATTATAAATATGAAACATATATGATAATAAAATTATGGATATATTTTGAGCTAAAATATTAAATATTTCTCCCTCATTTTATTCAAGTAAATTTATCATGTCAAAGTTCATATACTTTTTATATAAGTATGATGAACCTTATTTCAATCATTTTTTCCTTAAATGTGCTACGACATGGATCATTTACGTTAAGCCAACAAATACGTCCGATTGCCACTGAAGTAATATCCGTATGCTCGTCTAGTAGTTATTTACTTCGAAATCTACCCAAAATTTGACCCCTGAATCCCAATCGATACTCTTTTTATACTCCTTAATTTGTTCATGTGCCCAAACAATGATGACTATATCCTTTAAGAGAGTTTGGCATGTTTTGTGATTACTTTCAGCCAATCCCGTCGTGTAGGAATGATGCTATCCAAATTAGCTCCGTCATTAGAGGCATATATACTTTCGCAAGGGTCTGTCAAGTGACATGCCATTAGTAGTATAGAGAGAAGGTTTGGCAAGAGAGCTGACACTGGTTTGCCGGAGTGACGTCATTAAAAACCACCGACAAGCAGGAAAAATAACATTATTGATAACGTCATAATAATAAGATATCTGACGTTTCACTATTCATGAAAATATACAATAAATCATTCTTATACTTTGTTATAGATTTTTAAAGAAATATAATTAATTAAAATCATTATAATTCTGGTCAGTTGAATGGACTTATTGTCGCTTCTTAAAGCCTACAAACAATATATTGCGATGTCTTATTGGACTCTCTGAGCAAAATTCATGTTTTTGTGTCAGTTATTATGAATATATATATTCACTAATGTGGGATTTATAATTAATTGTCTCCATTTTGTTGGCAAAAGTCTTCAAAAATTAGTTATATTTTTTATAACTTATGACATAGGATGAGTTAGTATAAAAAGATTGTATATAACAACAATAATAGACAATTAGAATTCCTTTATTTGTCTTTTTCCTCATATTGGGGGACAACAGCAACAACTATGTACTTCGTCTACAAAGAAGGAATCTGTTTTCGCTTAAGTGTCCATTTTCAAACATCACATATGCTAGCAGTAATTGTGAGCTTAAAACTCCTTTAGGCACTGAGACATTGTTTTCTTCCTAAATGCAATTACTTTTTTCTGTTCTTTTTCTTATTTTCTCTACAACAACTTCTTAAAAAATCGTTAAAAATATTTAATTTCAAATATGTATCCGACGACTTGTTTTTTTTCTCTTCTTTTTCCTTCTGTCGTTCCCCATCCCCCCCCCCCCCCCCCCCACTCCTCCTTCCCCTATGAGGCTTTTTGTGTTGTATTTTTTTTTCTATATGTGAGGGTGAGTAGTTTAGTTGTTAGCCTTAAAGATTCCTCCAGAAAAGAAGGAAAAGTGACTGGTCACTTCTTCTACCAACACTCCTGATATTTGATCACGATTTGAGTCCATGATATATATCGTGGATTTATGATTTTGTTTATTTATAGAAAAAGAGTTCTACTATGCGTGTTATCATTTTAAAAAACCCGCCCTAAATATGTTTTTGAGTTTTTTTAACGCACTTCTCTAAATTTTTCATAATTTGTAATATCATGATCGTTTTTTCCCTTTCAAATCAATTTATTAACAGTTTTATATGAATTAATGACTATGAAAAACAAAATTCCTTCAAGGATATGATAGATTCTATACAATAAATGTATTAAAAAATATTGGAGTCCCTTTTTATGTTAGTGAATATCAAATGGATTTTAAAAATTCATATATAGTTACAAATTAGATCTTTTTTAATTGCTTATTTATATATTAACTTTTGGTATCTGCTTATAAAGCGAATATTTTGTTTATTTCTAAGCTGATTATCTAAAATCAGTTCGAAGTTTTATAGTGACGCAAGGGAAAATAGTGGACTCTTAAAGATTTGCCACACATTTTACACAAAGGAAATTATTAGCCCTATATCATGGAGTCTCTATTTTGTACTTTCAACATGACAATATGAATCATTACATGATATTCATCACAGCAATTTATCTCGCACATAGTCTTATGACATATACAACTTTTAGGTTTCACGAGTTGAAACAGTAAAGTAATACAAATCCTACAAAATTGTAATAACTAGCCAATTCTTTGATACTTCAAAAAAGAAGGTAACACCGACTTCCCATCGAAATCATCCTTTTTCATCATTTATTTGTTTGTAAAGCAAGAACAGGTTTTGTATCATAAAATCCTACAAAATGGGCTTAAACTTTAAAGCTTTATAAAAGATATACTTCTATTAAACCCTGCGAGTTTTTATTTATTCAAAGTCTTTTATTTGTTTGAAGGTACCAACTCTAAAACATGCATTCCCCCTTCTCAAATATACATTCTCTCTTCCTGATGGTAGAGGTGTCCAGGTTTTGATTTATTAAGGTCAGAAGAAGAAATCATCTATCTCTCCTCCCTTGAAGTATAAGTAATAATCAATATCAACCACAATTATTTATTTTTTTGCGATTCAATTGCGATCTCACATGTCTCTTCTTCTTCTGCCTATCATCATTTTGTGTGACGCTCCACGTGCGTATAATATTCACAAACCATCATACATGATCCCCACACACTCACTGGGTGTATGTACATATATATATATATATATATATATATATATATATAAGTCCTTGCGATAAACGTCTATTTATAGACTTGCTCACCACATAAAAGTATATACATACATAAATCTATGGTTGGCTGCCCAACTGTCTGCGAATAGACTTGCCATTTCCTGGATTCGTGTAATTAGCATGCTACTACTCCTCTTGGTATATTTTTTAAAAGAAGGGGGCGGCCGTGTATTTTTGCTTAACAACTATTATTTCGCAGAGCAAATGGTGGAGGAGGTAAGGCATTTCCTATGGTTTAGGCCAAGTGCCACAAAGCACAATGATGCCCAATTGCCAGTGGATTTGCCCGACCTTGACCACGAATTCTTCCCTCTTTTATGTGTTTGATACGAATAGAATTCCATTTGAGTATGGAGTCAAAGAAGACTAAGAAGGGGGGGGGGGGGATACAGGTTTTTTCTCTCCTAACATGACCATTGATTTACTCTCAAGGTAGTGGTGCTGGTGACTTCTCATGTCTTGTAAAAGACACATTTTATTTACTTTTATGTAAGCTGCAAATTGCCAACTTCTTCTCCCAACTATGTTCATTTTACCATGAGAACGACCTTGAATTATCTCACAACTTATTATAATGAGTCACAATTCATCTTTTGCTGTTGTAAATTGATGTACATAGATTACTTAGGATGATTCGTCAAAAGACTAAATGTATTTTTAACAAAAAGGAAGAAATAAAAGTTTTTCGGGAGTATTATTTAGGAATAGCCTTCATCTAATAGAACTGGATTCTTCTGTATATAAAATTATAATGCCATTTTTTTTTCTTTCTACTAGCTCTGATCACGTACGTTTTTTTTTGCAAATAATGTTTTTAATGGATTCAATTTGGGCGTGCGATGTTTTGCTGCCATTATGTACATATTTGCTTCACGTATTTAAATTGCTCTATGTTGTAGGCTCCCATTATCAGTTTGTTCTATCTCCTGCAGTCATAGCCTCTTAGATTTATGCGCTAGGGTAAAATATACTTACAATAGTTAAAGGTTGCGTGCCTCATGTTGAAAGGTTGTGAGATTTTATCAAGGTCATTAGCGAGAACACGCCTAATTGAGTTATTCTGTATCATGATATTCTTGTTATTTTGAACGCTTTTATTGATATACCAATATGACCAATCAAGATCTGAACCGAACGGAAAACTCCTACAAAAAATTAGTACTGTACCAATGACAAGATAATGTGTACACTTCTTTGAGTCAAATATAACATTGGCATATAGACTCGAAGGAATGGAAGTACTTCTGTGAAGGTCATTCATTCTCTCTGGCATCCGTTAAAAAAGTAATATTTAGTCATGATATACTAACGGATCATTGGTTTACCAATAATATATATTTGCAATGAAGAAGCCCTATGTTTTTTTCCTCTTGACTTCATGCCGTCATAAATATTTTGCAGTTGAATAATTGAAACAAATACTTCTTCAGCAATGAGAAGGCGGCATAACATTCAAGGTTCAGTTGACGGCAACCAACTCTTGTGGTTCATTAAACATAAAATAATTATTTTGTATGAATGCCTTGGGTACGTATATATTACTGGGATCACATTAGGATATGTGTTTTATATTGGTGCCAACTAGATTATAATGCTTTTTTGGAAAGGGTTTTCATGATTCGATGGAATGGTATCATTTCTTAGTTAAATAACAATATAAATTTTAATCAGACAATCCAACCTGGAATTTCATTTCCTAGAGGAGAGCTTTACTTGCTGATATTGTTGTAGTTTATATGAAAAAGCTTTTGGACACAATAAATAAAAAAATCTTATTTAGTTTTCATGTTATCTCCGCATTGAATGTTGCTTAGAAGAAATGGGGAATTGTCAGTTAGGTTCTTCAACATTTAATAATACTGAGTTAATGTTATCTTTTACATATATCTATAATTATTTTGTTGAACTACTCACATGAATATTTATTTTTATTTTTCAGACATGACTCTGGTGGTAGTATTTTTCAACGGCGATTGGATTATAGTTCCTTCAATGTGCTACCAAGGCATAAGATCAATTCCTATCATATAAAAGTAAGTATATTTTAAAAAGTTTACTTTCTTAAATAAAACGAACAAATGAATTGATTATAATATATAGAGACAGAGTAAATATGATTTATATTTATTATTAATACAAGAAGATCATATGAGTTGTTCTTCTCCATAGGTTCATAATTCAAATCATTAGAAGATGGGAAAACAATTTATTTAAAATTAACGAATAACTTTGCTGTTCTTTTATTAAGAGTCTCAAAAACATTAGTTAATCGAGATCAAAAGTTTCGTATATTGTAGGTGTTTTCTAAACATATTTGGACATATGTACTCAAATTAATCTTTTTCAATTACTAAGTTCACGGCCTCTTAATTCTTATTTCAAATTTTGTCAAATCCTTTTTTATTGAAGATGTATGAAAATTATAAGCTTTTTAGAGTTGAATTTGAAAATAAAATGTAAAATGATATATTGATTTATATGACTTTAAAATTTTGTCCTAAAATTTATTTCAGTTATTTTCATTAGCTTTGAATCTTGCTGAGACAACTTATTTAGTTATATATTAATAATTTCAATTCATTTTCAGATGGAAGACGAGTGCAGCATTGGTAACGATGAAACGCGGATTTTCATTCTCTCCAGTTTTGCGACGAATAAAATGAATAAAGTACCTTGCGTCATGTGCAAAAGCGTGCTTCACATATTTGATCGCTATCCACTCATCGATGGCACATTTTTTCTCTCACCTCGACAGCATAATAAGTGTTGTATTCCGGTAAGTAAGCGTTTAAAGCCCGATCCATTTAATAAGGCGATGAATGCATGTGTTTTTTTAATGTTATATTTGTTTTTAACGTAGCTTTATCAATTTTTCATTTATTTATTCATCCTTTATACGTGCATTTTATTCTGTTCGAGATATCTTTTAGATCATAAATAAATAAAAATAATAATAATAAGGCGATGAATGCCGCGGTCAACTATGAATTATAACTC
Source organism: Caligus rogercresseyi (assembly GCA_013387185.1). Classification (NCBI taxonomy): domain Eukaryota; kingdom Metazoa; phylum Arthropoda; class Copepoda; order Siphonostomatoida; family Caligidae; genus Caligus; species Caligus rogercresseyi. The sequence goes on from CP045897.1 coordinate 25,288,271, forward strand.
ATTTGTTTATATTGCTTGTTTGCAAATCAATTTATTTTAGTCAATGATTGCTCAAAATCTGTCTTTATACGAACCTGAACAAAAATATTAGTTAATTTCGGATTTTAATTTGATTGACTGTGTTTTGCATCATATTGAAACTAAAATAATATGTGCTCAATTTATCAATTTCAATTCGAACTATGCCTAAGAAAAAGGGAATCATATTTTTTTAACCAAACCAAATTTTGCCGCCTTTTGTCTCCACTTTCAAAGACCATTAATCTCATATCGGTCCCAAGTCGTAAATTATTTTAACAGAGTATGCATTTTTTTTCAATTCAAGGTAAAACTGATGGAAAGCCCAATTATCTCACCGCCATATGCATGGGCTGTTTGGAGGGATGGTCCAGCATATCCTGTCGTTTTTGCTCCAAGGCTTGGAGTGGATCTCATCTCATTCTTGGCACCATGTACTCCTACGATATTTTCGCAGCCACACCTTGTTGCCAAGAGAAATTAAAAGTAAGAATTTATGATAAATTTTATAGTTAAATTGAATATTTATTTTTAAACATTCAAAGATATTTAATTATTTCTTCCCTTTCTTTTTATCCTTACAGTGTAGTAATTGTGCTCAACTAGTTATACATCCAGGGCAGATATTCAACTTCTTCTCTGATTACTCTCAAATCCTGTCCTGCCCCAGCTGTGGCTCCCAGGATGCCCATTTCGTCAAGAGCCTTTCCTACTATTTCCGCTCCGAAGAAAATAGAGCCAAGCTCCAACTCCAGCAATTGAACGTTCATCAACTCAACCTACAACAACAACAGCAGTTCAGTGGGGTTAGAGCTCACAGAGTGAACTCAGCTTAAAGGGATCGTTATGAAATAGAGTAAACACAGATAGAGCCCCCCTCCCAAAAAAATAACTACATGATCTCCAATAGAAATTGTTTTTTATTATTATATATCTTAATATTTAAATTATCAAGATTTGCTATCTTTTTACATTTTAAAGGGATCTCTATTTACCCCCCCCCCCCCCTCCCCCCCCTCACCCTTTGTGTGATCGGATTTGTCCCTCCTCTCAGCAAATTGTTCCCATTCAGGGATTAACTCGCCGATATGTTGTGTGATGAGAGGCATAGTATTATTAGTTTTGAAAGTAATTCAATAAAATTAAATCAGGTGCTCAGAGACCCTCTTGATCTCTCTAATTACTTGATTCATATAATAAACAGAACCCAATTATATAAAATAATTATAAAAAGTAAGTTCTTACTTTAAAATTTAACTCAAAATATACTAAATCGATGCTTCAATATTTGAATGATTTGTTAATTATTGCTCCCTTTAGACCTACGCTACTTTTGAAGCAATCCATGACTATTATTTTTCTCCAAGAACTTGTGATTTAGATTATAGGAAAATATTAATTATTAGATCAGACGAACTGCCCTACTCTGGAAACGATAATTATCGTCAAAACTCCAGTGACGTGTGTATCAAGTATTTATTTTCATTTTAAATTAATATTTGAACATCGTTGGGTGTATTTTAGTTTGTTCATTACGGGTTTGTTGGCGTCATACGCTTGCTTTTGACTTAAGAATGAGCAATTACACTTACTACAGTCCTCCTTTCTGCTTCTTTTTTAGACAGGCCACTTAATTGCTGAATGTGCTTTAGAGGTGCTTGCAACAAACAAACAAAAAATATCCACAAGTTGTCAAATGCTATTGAGAAACTCGGGTATTTTTTTGAATACTGCTGTAGGGGAAGGATGGTTACACACACATACACTCTTTTGCACACTCCCACGTCCCCTCCCACTCCTTTATATTCCCATTCTCACATTTACATATATAAATATATATCAAATTTTCTTCTAGACTTTTTCATGATGATTTTTTATATATCAGAGCCCCCACTCACCACCAATCAGAATAGCTGCACGTCAAATGCCTTTCTCTCCGATCCCCCATTATATAAAAAAAAATTAATTCAACTATTTAAAAAACTCCTTGCTGGGTGCCTTGATTACATTTATATATATTTACACACACACAGGAATCCATCAACCATTCTCTAAATTGATTATAGTTGCTCCTGGATTTCAACTCCTTCTCTCTCTACCTCTTAAAGTAATGCTTACATATATATTATTATTATAATAAGATTACACAGGTCCTTACATATTTACACACTCTATATCTATTCTTTCATTTTTTAATTGTCGTAGTGATAGATTTAAATTTGCTACACCAAGCTGCCATAGCAAAAAAGAAACCCCCAAATGTAAATCCACAGCAATTGTATAGGTTATCCAATTTTCTCCCTTTTTGTATTTTTGAAACAAAATTGTCTTTTTGGACTCCTTAATGAAAGGAAAATGGCTGCCATAAGCTGAACACCTAAGGAAATAAATATTAGCTGGACATCATTCAACCCAGATGAGCTGGACGACCTTATTTTGAATCCTCTCTTTTTAGGAGACGGGTATTTGATTCGAAATAGTGTGTTGCCTTAATAAGTTTCTTTATTGTCCAGTCTAGAGGTGTGGATTTCTCCATCCCATATTAAAACACATCCGTTTCCCTATGGTTCACTTTTGTAAATGACCACCTCACAGTAGACGTGTTTTTTTCTTTATGTAAATAGAATACTACTTTTTTGTACATAGTCCTCCTTGGAATTTCTGTGTTTCTATCTTCTTCTACTTCTATCTCTCTTAGTTTTTTTAAATGACCCGTGTTTGATAGTAAGAGTTTTTGAGACAATCCTAATTTTCTAATTTAGTTAGGTAACATTTTTTTGTATTTTAAACAAGCTCCAGCCTTGCTCATATTTTGTAATCAATCACGCAATTAGCTCTCTATCTCAATCTCCCCCCCCCCCCCCCTTCTCTACCTAGAAGTCCCTCAATTCGAAAAGCAAAGAAGTCGATTCTAGATCTATTATCTTATAACATTATGAAAACCAGTATTGTTCATTATTATTATTATTACTATCTTGTTTCTTTTTCTTTCTTCTTTTCTAATGAAGCAACGCCCACAAAATGTCTTCGAGTTAGCAATTTGATTTTTAATACTTTAGCTAAATTTATTTTGTCCTCAGTATGAGAATATCTTCCCCTTCCCCCTTTCTTCTCTTGCAAGAGTAGTTTTTTATAAATAATTATAGGCCACCCACTCTAGTCTAAGATCAATTTTGAAAGAAAAAGCAAAACATCCAGGCCTGCACAAGATTAATTGCATTTCATTGCTTATAAACACCCCTGTGTATTAATATTATTATTAGTCTTGCAATCAACTGCACCAATACTTAGCTTTGTCCTCCCATTTTCCCTTCTTCAATCTTTTTTTTATTGCTGACATCAAGGTTCAATTATATATATACAATAGTTAATTCAATACACACAGATTAACTTGGTTAACCCGGTGAAAAATAGGGAATCTAGAGTCATCGCTATCAATTCAAATTCCTTACTCAATCCATTAAAAATATATTATTAAAAGAACCCTCATTATAGATATCTAAAGCCACCGGAGTTGCTTACTTTTTAAGTATCAACGGAGTTGAACCCATCGAGATATAAAGATATAGAGATAATTCCCTTCATAGCAGAGAAACATCGTTCAGCTGTATTCTGTGTGTCTAATATAAACAAAGTAATTGATACTACGTCATCGTAAGCTGACCATAGAGATATATTCTATCTCTATGATCAACTTACGATGACGTAGGTCAAATTACTTGTTGGACACAAAAATACAGCTGAAGGGAATAACTCTTTATATCTTTTTATCTGTATGGTTGAACCATAGATATATATATCTATGGGTTAAACAATCTCCTTTGGATTTACTTGTTCTGAATGCCCGATTTGGGGTTGGAAGAAGTGTAAAAATATTGTTATCCTTTTAAATGGATCTTTGATATCTCTATGCTGGGATCAATAAATAGGGATCAACGATTAAACTAATATCAACCAAATCTTTAGACTATTGGGGGAAAGTTTGAGTAATTCCTTTTTGTGTAAAACCTTTTACTTTATACATGATATACAATAGTAAATGACAGTTGTAGCAAAAAAAAATATAATAAGTCGATAATAGATTTCTTCGCTTAGTATTTCCAATCTTCCATTATAAGTCATGCATAAAAAGACATAAGAAAAACTGTTTTTTTTTAATATTGAAAATTCACATCAAAAATGAAATATTTTCTTGAGTTATAGTTTAATCCTCCCTGTTTATTTATCCCAGTTATATTATTCTAAATGACAACTTTCAGCAAAAATATACCTCCTTCACCCACCTACCCACCCAATCACACTCTCTCACCTCTCCCACAGTCAATATAATTTAATGTCAATGTATTCACGACGCTCTAGCCTCATTTTTTATATAAATATTAACCACCCAAACTAGTAGTTTATTTTCCCAAGAATATTAGGTTCTCTTTACTATTATTAGGGATCACAAAGACTCTCTCTCTCTCTTGTATGTATTTATGTATTATAATATATGATAATTATTATTATTAAGACTATTCATTACTTAGCGTCGTCAGATATGCAACAAGACCTATGATATAAGATTTGTATGAGTAAAGAAAAGGCAATAACTTTCCGTTTTTATATAACGAAAAAGTGATTGACTCATAATTTGATTTCTAAGCTTTTTATCGTCTAATTGGGTAATATTTCATATATTTATATCCATTTCTCTACTCCCGTTACCTTGTTATAGAATAGGGCTTATAGCAATCATCAACCTCTGGCCTCGCAAGTTATTTATTTTGTAATACACACAACCTCTCAATTTTTGCATGGATCTAAATCATTCTTCATATTAAATTTATTGTTTGCAAATGAACCCTAGAAAGTATTAATAGAAAAGGGCTGCACTACCAAAAAATATATTATGCGATAACAAATAAGAGATTAAAAAAATATAATATAATCTTTGGTTTATATACATATTGTAACTTATAGAGAAAAAAATAAATTATTCAATAAGAGAAAAAAGTATGATTTCCCGAGATTCTTATTTTTTATTAATATTATTACTAAACTCTAGGAAAAAAATCCAAGTTACCATTGATTATATATTTTTATTTATATTGTTGTGGATTACGGTTAGAAAATTGACATGGAGTCTTTTTGGATGGTTCTCCCTGGCTCATCTACTTCTCAGGTCAATTTAATAATAATAATAATTGTTATCAATTATAATAATAATCATAGTTATTATCTTATACAAATAATAATATTTTAATATATTTATTTTACCGTACATATATATATATTATGTTATACCCGAATTTTTGTATGTTACCAACTTTTCTAAGATTTAAAGAACACATTTGTAATATGAGACTTAAAAAACCACAAAATTTTCTTTCAATAAATATATATATAATTAATTTGCTTATATGTTTGTCTTTTTATTCACTCGGGGTATAAGGTCTAACCTCGATTATATAAGAGGTCATCATACTTTCAAATGTGGGGGTAAAATGTATTCGCTCTTATGTAAAAAGAGAGTTTTTTGTCGTTTCAGTTTATTTATTCTGCAACATATAAATAAAATGTAATATTTTTGTCATTAAAATCGTAATTTTTCCAGTTATTTATCATAAAATTAAAATGGGGTTGAAATAGAACACATTAAAAAGCAAATAACATTAAATTATTATATTTGCAACCAGTTAACGTGAATACATTTTAAAAAATATTAGGAACCATGTATCCGTATTTTGTATGTAGCTGAAGAATGTTTTCGCATTTTCCTTAACAAGAATCCTAGTTTCGATGAATTGAGTTATTGCCGGTTTGATTGACATTTCACAAAAATATAAAATGATTGAAATTCATCGAAATTCCTCTTATACATTTTATTAGTATAGTGTACGTAGTAAAGCTTAGCTTTTATAGGGTTAATGAGGATGATCCTGATTTCAAAAGGTGAATTTGAGTGCCATTACGTTTTTATCTCGTTCTCTCTCTCCACTTGTGTACACAATTTAGTAAAAGTGTGTGTCTTAGGAAATTAATTTGCCGCAATCCAAAATTCTTCATGAGTTGAGTTGGATAGAGGCATGATCGTTCTGCAATATGTTGTCCGTCTATTAATATTATAAAAGCAAAAATTTATCACTCAACCTTTAAGATCCTAATATAAATTGTACTGAAGGCTCGAAGTAGCGAGGGCTCAGGGTAATTTATGATAAATCCCGTACCCAAAAAACGTTTGTACTTTTCTAAGAATATAAAATAATGTAATACATATATAAACTGTCTTTAGATAAATATTTTTTTTCGTATGATTTGAAGTTACGACATTGATTTATTGTTCAAAGCATTTTTACACTCATAGTGATGTTATAAGGTATTAATTTATCTTTAAAGAGGATAGATGAGGTAAGCCATGGATGTAGAGGATAATATCTTGAAGGCTTTAAAAGTCTTCCAATTCAAATAATTTGAGTTAATGGTTACGTTGAAGAAACTGTTTCTCTCTTTTTGAAAAAAAATGGCTTTGACTATTACCGTGAGTAAAATATGTACTGATTTGCGTATGCATTTTCTCATAAAAAATTTATTATGGCAAACAAATAATATTAAAATCATTATAAGATAGATCTTTTAATGGGGCTATACATATTTTCTACAATAATATTAATCTAAGTTTAAACCGTGTTCAACCTTTTACAAAACTTAATTTAATGAGCTTCTCTTCAAATATTTCGTGAAGAGTCAAAATATTTTTTGTGTGTAAAGAACTAAGCTCCATAATACATATTAAATAAACATAGAAGTGTAGCAAAAAAGGGTTTTCAACGTTTTTTCAAATTTATTGTTTAACACCATCATCTGGTATTGAATAAAACGCTTAATAAGTGTATTTTTCCTTATAAATGGATCCTATTTTTCTCATGGGAAATATGATAGGCCTTTTTATAAATATTTATGATTAATATTTCTGTGATTATTGATCAGAACAATGCAAGAAATAGCATGGCCATAAGTAATGACCTCAGACAGTGCAATCAATAAATCACACTCCTTTAAGATTTATCTCATACTAAAAGATAATTCAATTACTTTTCATGACAAATAGTATATAGTATTTATATATTAAATAGTTGATATATTACTGCTTACAATGACAAACATATAATATACTATATATAACCACATATGTATCTGTATCGTAAAGATATATATATATAATGATAACATGGTATCTGTATTTTATACTAGATATTTTGGTATATATATATATAAATCAATATAATATATATGACACTTGTACGGTTTTATCATGATTCTGGAGACTAAATTCTGAACAAGTTATAAGTTATATTTTTATTTGTCATGTAAGTAAACACCTAATCATAAACCTAATTTTAATATTTTAGCATTTGTTTACAATTTTTTTAAAGTGTTCCAGAAAATAGGATATCCTTTATTCCTTTAAATGCCTGAATGGAATTTGTGTTTCCTCGGAAGATAACATTTTGCATATCACGCAACTCATCTATTGGTTGAAGTGTTTTTTGCTTTGGTACATTTTTGTATTTATTTACTCGAAATATATTTTTTGAAAGGCTTATATTATATTTAAAATTATTATTTATATTAAAATCCATTAATGAGCTATAATTTGAATACAAGAAAAAAAACCTATCTGTTACAATTAACCCATAACTTCCATTGCGTACTTTAAAGTACGCGTTTTGACCTGATTTTGTTGGTATTATTCTGTTCAAATACTTTATATAAGAAGCTTATTTCATAAATAAAATAGATAGATTTACGTGTTAATAACATTCATTATTATATCTCACTTTTAACTTACCTGATCTCACTGTACCTAAATGATTCAGTAGTTATATAAGTAGTCAAAGAACAAGTCAATATTTCAAAATGGAAAAATCTTTGCTCCCATCAAGTTCAACATTAAAAAAAGGAAGTATTGTCATATTTTGATTTATTTTCTTTAATTACTGAAAATATAGCTCCAAACTTTTTCTCAATGAAAAAAAGATGTTTGTATTTGTAGTTTTTGTGTTCAAAATTAGTTTATAGATTTTGAACGTACTTTAAAGTACGCGATGGAAGATGACCTGAAATTGTGTTTGTTATTTTTACATATATATTGTATCTTTATAAAAATATTTTTGGGACATTCAGAACTTCTGGACTTAGAACAATTGGAATTTTGATCTACTTGAAGACTACCCTCCAAACAATCAAGGGATAGTGTGGTTTTCCCTCCTCTAGAGAAAACTTTAAGTGATGAGGACGATGACGTGGAAGAAATTGGTGGAGTCGTTTGATTGTAAATTCGGTTGGTCAGAAAAAAAAATGTCAGGCAGGAGAACTGCAAAGTTATATACCAGGTTATGAAGACGATGAAGACGAAGAGTCTGATGATGATGAGGCCGAACCATTTAATTTTACTGGAACTATAAAAGAAGAAAGACGTAAAAAATCCTCAAAAGTTTTGAAGGACAAATTACCTCGTGTTAAAAACTCAGATAAAAATACAATCCACTAAAAGAATCAGATAGGTTCGAAAATTAAATCGTCGATTCAAACCTTCATTCGAATCTTGAAAATATTCCCGTGATTATGTCATAAGATATTAGAAGAAACGAAAAAAGTGGCCATATGAAAAAAACAATGACATCGATTTTACACTCTCTATAGACATCAATACGTTTAGGGCAAGTCTGCCTGAGCTCTTTGAGTGGCTATATGACATAATTTTCCAAACTAATGTAATGGGAACGAGGAAATATACATGCAACAACTTTGTAAAAAATTGTATCTCCAGATCGAACCATGAAAAACTAATGCGATACACCCATTTCGAAAGTGTTCCAAATCCTAACAATCCTTTTGGAAATGTGCAACCGTTGATGGACTGCATAAATCAAACTGCAAAAATGTATGTTCAAAGAACTGAGTACATTTCGATCGATGAGTCAATGGTGAAATACTTTGGACCTCATCCCCTCAAACAATTTTTGCGTAAAAAAACCAGTACGCTTCGGTTTCAAGATCTGGTGTGCATGTACCCATTTAGAGAACTTCTCTATTGTCTTCCCTATGGTGGAAAAATACGAAGATTACACCAAGAGGACTATGACAGGGTCGTTGAAATGGTAGAGCAACTGATCTAAAATAAGGCCATAAGATTGTTTGTGATAATTTATTTATTTCGCTTAACCTTATGGATTATTTGGGATCTAAAGGCCTCTGGAATAGTTAAAACAATGAGGCAAACAAAGGATCAACAAACTGAATCTACCAACAAAAATTACTGAACAAGGCGAACAAGGTTTCATGAAATCTGTATATATTGACAACGATTTGTGCGTTACAGCGTGGAAAGATTCAGGTCAGTTTTCATAGGTCAAACTTTTTGGATTCGGAGCCAATTGGATATGTGAACAAATACAATCAAGACAACGGAAGAAGATACCCACAGCATGTCCTACATAATTCATCTATCGTTTATAGTCAAATATTAGTGGAGTTGGCTTGCTGGATAACTCAGTCTCAAATTATAGAAATGCTTTGCGAACTAAAAAAGGTATTGGCATTACAATTGGTTTCTGAATGTCCAAATGGTGCAGGCTTGGGCGCCTCTATAGACGAGTTGGAAAGCTAAAAATGATAAAAGTCAAGCTGCAATGTCACATGTAGATTTCATCAGAAGTTGTGTCTCATTGATTCAATTGCATCATGGATATAAAGCCCCAAGACTCAATACATCTCAAGACAAAAAAATGCTTAAGGTATGACGGATGGGGGACATCATAATTCACGTCCCTGAAACCAAATCAGTATGTCAAATTGTAAGGAAAAGGGAAACCAGCAAACGAGATCCTTTTTTCGCTGCAAAGATGTGATGTGGGTCTTTACCCATAATGCTTTTTGGACTACCACACAAAAAAAATATTGTTCATAGGTATTTGCGTAATTATAAAGCAAATAATTTGTAAGAATTATAAATGAAAATATTTATTTTGATATACTTAGTTTCTAAATAAAAGTAAAAAGAGAGAGAGAAAACATTTTTCTTAGTTCTTCCATCACGTACTTTAAAGTACGCGGCCATTGCTACGGTCTGAGGGGTGGTAGAGAAAAAAAATCATTATTATCCATATTTATACTAAAAGGGATAACATATCAATTTTCAGCAAAAAAATAATAATTTTTAATGGGTCATGGAAGTATTGGGTTAAGTTACATAACAAAACAATTATCTTTTGCATAATGAAGCTTTTATCAAAACAAAAATTAATCAACAAATACTTGTGAGAGTTTGACAATGATAAAATAGTGTTTTCAAAATATGTATGGTTTCTTAGACGTCCTGATAGCACTTACTGTTCAGCCTAGCCGGGCAAAAAAAGCTTTGAACTGCAAAATGATATGTCAGTTGTCAAAAGTGCGCGGGTTGAAATTCAAGGATCTGTTATAAAATTATTTGAAAAACATCATAATAGAAAACTATTATTGGTTCTGGAAATAATACATGAACTTATTTTAAAGGACTAAGCACTTGATAAAAACTTAGGTCCTACTGAAACATCATGATTTTTTTTGTTCAACTCTTTGTATAATCCATTGGCTTCCACATCCTCAATACAATTTAAAAAAGTCCTGAGTGTAGTCAATTTAGAGTACAATAAGTTTCGTTAACATCAGTTATTATTAAAACATTGCAAATTAATTGAATATTGCAGCAATACCCATTCCGGAAGCTGCAGGATGCCAAACAATTGAGTTCGTATTCCTAGAACTCTTATAAAAATAAATGAAGAAAAACAAACCAAAACATTGTTTTTCTATTCATTATCCATTAATTAAATACCATTTTTGTAAAAGATAGATGCAAGGGTATTAAAAATGTCACATAATACTTATTATCATTCCATTTGTTTGCTCCAGAAATAGCGGTAGTTTCAGCAATTGTAACCGATAATTTTATGAGCCTCCGTTTGACCAATGAACAGAAATTTTGAAACAAATCAGGGAAGCTTCAAGGTTGTGTGTATTTGTTAAAAAGAAATTATTTTTGAGCCATTGTTTGGTCAAATATTCATAATATGCATCATCTTATTGAAAAAATAACCTGACATGTACGGTAAAACTTAATCTTACATTTTATACCGTCTTTTCTATAGAAAAGAGACAAGACATTCATTCTATATAGGTGTTTCATTCTTTCAATGGACCTAAAACAGAGCCTAATCAGAGAATACAATTAAACTCCAGACTTTTATCCTCCAATCTTGTTGCTCCAAGTATAATTTAGCCATTTTTCATGTAAGGATAATTTGTAAGCAAGGAGTAATTAACTAACACCTTCGATTATCTGATCATTATGATGTGTATTTCTTAAAAGGGAATTCTTTATATACAAATAGGCTACAATTATATATAGAGTCAATTTCGCCTAAGTCGATTCTCTCGGGACTGTGCAAAAACAATCGACTTAGGCGAAATTCAAGTTACAAATTTTGATTGCTAAGTCGAAGAAAAATTCGATATACAGGTAGGCGTGTGTGTGTGCACTCGCTCACATGCAGTCGCAAATCATCGGCGAGGCAGCAGGTGGGCGAGGACACAATTTCTTATTTTTTAATTTACCTCGCTTGGAGGGAGGAACATACCTTATATATTCTCAAATTTTATATTCTCATTTGGGAATGATCACTCACACACGTGGTAGGTGTAAAATAATTTATCGAGGCCCCCTCCGAAGGTTAATTATCAGATTGGATTACCTTTCAACAAAAATCATATTGGGATATGAAAAATTATCTTGTCAAAGCAACTTGTACCATCAAAAACATCCAAATCGGGGTAATATCGAAATGAATTACTGAGTAATAGTGAAATGATTTCGCCAAAGAGCAAGAAATAAATAAAGTTCCTTGCTTTCTCATTTTTAAATATTAATGATAAAATTCCATGCGATGTCAATGTGACAGTGGGTCTTGAAGAATAAGTATAACGAATAAGTGATCTGATCCATTCAAGTTTATATTAAGTTATTATCTGTGTCTGCTTCCTTGTAATCAAGGAATACTAGAAACTACCTGGAAAGGAAAGGGAAATTGTAGCTTCCAAGTGAGGCCATGATACGTTGGTTAACATAGCAATAAATTAAAAGTTTATACGTATTTTTTTAGCTAAATGAGTCGTTTTCACTTCAATAATTCATAATTCAACGATCAATCAAGTAGCTATTATATTTAACAAAATGATCAAACAAGTAGCTATTATATTTAACAAAAATGAATAACGAGTGTGATATAATTTAATACTTTTTATTTATCAACAATAGTTTCCACAATAGTAAATATAATATTATTTACAAACGATACATATTTAACAGTTACAAACAAGTAATTCAAGATTATATGTTTTCATTGTGAAATAGACTGTAATTAAGAATTTTTCTTTCAAATTAAATTTCATATCTGACGATCTTTGTTTCTCTGAAACTACACTGCCTCATTAAACTTCCAGTTTTGGAGGTGCCATGAGTTTCAAATCGGAGGATCTTGAGGAGGTTACAGCGGGGCTGGCGTTACGTTTGAGGGCGGCTCCGGTTCAGCTTGAGGTGGAGCCAGACTTTTTTCATCCACGGAAAGATAACATTCCGCCAACGCGACCCCGATAGTATATTGACTCTTCCGCCCCTATTACATTATGAATAATTAATAAGACATATAGGTAATATTAAATTTAACGCCATAGCGTAACTCTATCCTGTTTTATCAATACCTTAACATCATTTAATTAAAAACAGATGATGGAATATGTTTTTTATTACTAAAAACAAACTCAATAACAGAATAAAAGCTACGTATAGCTACGATACTATTAAATTGGACAATAATACACTCAACTTATTTAATGTTTAGTTAATATTTATTTACTTATTTATTGGCTTGATATTGTGACAGTAAAAATCTTATATCATAAAATAAAAGTTATGATTAATATTATATATATATAATATTAACCCATTAATATTTTGAATTGCTTTAAGATTTAAAAAATGGTACTTTTATTTTTGATGAACAGTTAGAAACTCTTATTAAAAATAGTTAGAAACTCTTACTTTGACTTCCATCCACCAATATACTCGATGCTCGAGCTAAAATACGGAAAATCCCCAGTCTTCTTCGCTATTAGAAATGCAGCGTATAACTCAACCGTTGGTCCAAAAAGCTCTGGCAAATTGGGATAAGATCCTTGTATTGGTTGGACCTCATAGGCCAAATTCGTCTGTTGAAGGAAGAAAGAAACCATTTGGAGACTTCATTTTTAGATGATGTAGAATTTCGTTCGGACGCGGGGCGTCGCGGTTGCCGTTAGTGCAATAAAAGGGACTTGGGGGAAATAACTTTGGAGCTTATGGAGAAGCTAGTAGTCCGGGTGAAAGTAGTGTCCCCACTGAGACACACAGTTGACCTCATCAATAACGAATCGCTTGAGGGATCCCGCGAATAAAAGCTTCAAAGACTATTGAGCTTCTGAGAGGCAAATACCTTCTCGGGAGTCACGTAGAGGAGTGTGATTTGGGGCGTGAGGAGACATTACTTTTCGTATATTTTCCGCTGCCGGCCATAGTCGTCCCCGATGAGATGATCTGCAGGGATTCCCAGACCGTCGAGCTTTGGAATTTATCATATATGAGGGATGCCAGGAGGGATAGGACTACAGTGACTCCGCCCTGGACTGCGGTTGGTACTTATAGCAGAGACTCTTTCCACCCCCGTGGGCATAAGGACAGAGGTGACATTGTTCAAGAAGATCGCATTAATGGCTGACAGTTGATTGAGGCGAAAGCTGTGGATATCAAATTGACTCTTGAGCTTCCCAAAGAGATGGTTCGAAAAGAGTAGTCCCTCTTTGGCATATTATTATATTCCTGTTTACAACAGGAGCAAAGAACATGTATGCCACTTTGAAAACAGAATATAAAGAACTTAAAATAACACTACACAACCACGTTTTTGAAATAAATATTACAACTGAATTAATAATGATGTCCTTCAGGTACGCATGAAGGGAGTACCCGTTTATGACGACATCCTTCCAGCTAGCTTCTAGTATTCCTTGCTTGTAATACACAGTGTGAACGGCAGGCGCAGTGCATGCGGGCTGTGTTTAGGAAAGTGAGCGCCCTCTTCGACTTATGCAAAGTTATTTTCTTGTTTATGTATGTGTTACTGTCAAAATATCTGTTCGAAATATCGACTTACAAAAATCGACTTGTACGATTTTTATTACACACATGTTGGGAGGATGTGATAAATAAGGGACCGTGGAGACGCGTTAGGAGGCTAAAATAATACTGATATATATTTCACATGTATTTACGTGAGCATCACAACAACAGAAACTTCTAGAAGGGAACAGAGAAAGAAAGAAAGAGACACACACCAAAACAAACTCACGAAACCTTCCTTAGTATATCTTAATAATATCTAAACAAACTCCTTACACCCCCTTTTTCGGAGATCAAACGAAATTGGATCGAGTTTTGATCTTGAAGGTTGTAACATGACATAAAAATAAAATATTATTATTCATAATCGTTGAAGCGCTTCGGTTTTCGTCTGTTACGATTGCTGCGTCTTGGGTGGTCGTTGGCGTTGGATTTCGATTTGGTGTGACAGGACGGTCATCATCTTCAGTTTCGAAGGTTGTGGGAAGTTTTTCTGAGAAATTTCAAATTTCGCCAGAGGGTTCGACCAGATGGAAATGTGATCTTGTATCGACGGAAACCACTTTCCACGATAGTTGCAACTTTGTCCCACCGCTTTGTTGAGGTATTTTGTACGAGCACTTTATCGCCTGCAGATAGATGTTTTCGCACACGAGTTGACCTATCATGTACATTTTGGCTTTTGCAGCGTTCTCCAAGCGTTTCTTGATGGCGTCTTCGGCTTTTGGTTGCCACTTGGGTGTGAAAGAGTGCCAATGGCATGGGACTTGTGAACGAAGAGGGCGTCCAAAGAGTGTTTGTGCTGGTGAACAACCATCAGCTCTCGGAGTATTGCGAAGCTCAAGAATGCCAGCGCTGAAGGCTTCGTCTTTGATGTCCCGTCAACTTTGGCAAGGAGGTGTTTGATAGTTTTAACCGTGGCTTCTGCATGGCCATTGACTGTGGGTTGTGCGGTGAGGAAGGCGGTGGATTACGCCCCACTTCTTGAAGAACTTTTCATTTCTTCTGAAGCGTATTGTGGACCGTTGTCTGATCGCAAAATATTTGGTACACCCATCAAGGAGAAGAAGCGCCTGAGGTCTTTGATGACGTCTGAGGCAGATGGATCACCGTTGTATTTTGCAATGAGCGGGAATCCTGATGTACAGTCGGCGTAGACCAAATACTGGTTGCCGCCGTAGTAAAATAGATCCGACGTTGCCATTTCGAATGGTCGGGGTGGAATCTTCTCTTGAACCAAGGGCTCCTGGGGAAGTGAAGGTCTGAAGTATTGGCAGGATGAGCAGGCTTCAACTGTTGTTTTGATATCGTTGGTGTATACTGGCCAATAAACAGTTTGCCTTGCACGTCGCTTGGTTTCTCGATGCCCTGATGGCTTGAATGAAGGCGCTCAATATGTCTTTGACTGCTGAGGGAGGGATGACGCTTTGGGTGCCTTTTTACTATCAGTCCGTTGTCGACCCAGAGTTCAGGTTGCAGCTTCCGGAAGTGGGCTGTAAACGGTTGGTTGAACGTCCTTGAGGAATCGGCTTCCACATTGGATGAGGCGCCACTTGTCGTCCTTGTCCTTCTGGAGGAGGGCAAAACCGAGACCATGCTTCCTAGATGCATCGGTTTGGAGACAAGTCTCTGCTGTAGGGTCAAACATTCCTAAGACTGGTGGCTGGACTAGCGCTTTCTTAACGTTCTTGAAGGCCTCCTCATGTGCAGGGAGCCATGCAAACGTGTTTTTCGTCTTCAAGAGGTCTCGAAGTGGTGTAGCGGCGCCAGAGACATCGGATGAGAATTGACCAAGTTGATTGACTAAGCCCATGAATGAACGGAGGTCTGTGATGTTGGATGGAGTTGGGAAATCGGCGATGGCGTCGAGTTTCTTCGCATCGGCAACGATTGAGTTATGACCAATCTTGTATCCCACGAAGTCGATCTGAGTAGCACCTAGTACGGATTTGTCCTTGTTGACAGTCAGGCCATGTTTTGCGCAGCGTTCAAGCGTGTCACAAAGAAGTGCGATGCAGGCCCGGTAGGTGGATTGACCAAGTGCCATATCATCCACGACTTTCTGGACTTGCAGGCCGTCAATAGCTATGTCACCACGGTAGGAGTAACTGTCACCCGTTGATATGAAGCCCATCGGAGATCGGAGGTATTTGAAGCGTCCAAATGGAGTAATGAATGTTGTTAAGTCTTGGCTCTCTTCAGCAAGGGCATTTGCCAGTAGCCCTTGACTAATCCAGTTTGGCAAAGTATTTGTCCTTGGGACTGAAGGAGCTGACTGCGTTGGCTGGTGCCTTCGATGGATGAGTTGTTCGAAGTACTGGGAGTTGAGTCTTGAAAGGTCAGTGGTGAGGCGAATCTTGTTATTTGGCTTTGCTACCACGACAATGGGATGGCACCATTCAGTCGGTACGTCTCCAACCTTTGCGATGATCTTGCGTTCCAGCATGTAGTCGAGCTCTTCCTTTACCTGCTTCTCAAAGACGAGAGGGATCTTTCTTGCGACGTGGATGGCAAACGGGGTATAATTCTTCTTCAGTGTTATCTTCATAGGGTTGCCGACCTGAGCTCCTTTCATCGGACGAAGTTCTGTTGAATCATCAAACACAGTAGCGTAGCGTTGGAGTAGATGCTGGCTAACTTCATTCATAAGGTCAGGTGAAGGATCCTGGTCAGGAAGTGTCTCAAGCCATGATGAGCGATCAGGCCAAATTTCCGTATAGGACTCTTGCTTCTTGGTTTGAACGTTGAAGAGTGTGCGTGTCTTGGGCGGAGGGTGAGGGAAGTGCTTGCTGAGGATATCTAAAGCTTTGCAATCCTCAAGGCCAATGAAAAAGCCTGAGATTCCACTGCAGATGACGACGGTTGTCTTGGTGTGCCGGCCATCTACAGTAATGTCGGCCTTGAACGTTCCGACCTGATGTATCCTGCTTCCATCTACGGCGGCGATCTTGTCACGTAGTGGAGGGTCCATGGTGAGGTTACCAAAGTTGGCCTCGTTGAAATTCCTGAGGCCTATGACAGATATATCAGCACCTGAATCTGGTCGAGATTTAATTGTGGCTGAAACTGTAGTGCCATTTCTTTCTTTGGCACTGACATTGACATTAAGGTGATGACGTGGTGAGTTGGAACTGCCCATATGGAGTACTAGTACAGAGTTTAGTGGCTTAATTTCGCTGAATCGATTCCTTGCCTTGGAACTTTGACAAACTGAGGCAAAATGTCCAATTTTTTTGCACTTGCTGCACCCCTTGCCATCTGCTGGGCACTCCTTGCGGTTGTGTGGAGATTTGCCACACCATTTGCACTGCTTGTCGTTGTTTGCGCTAGGAGCTTTGTACGGCTTGTTCGTCTTATTGTGACTATAGTTGGATCTTGTGGCGTTTATTTCCTTATACCTGCGGTCGTTGAAGGATTTGTGAGCGCTTTGGAAGTCTCTCGTGCGGTTTCCAGTCCAATGAGGTACGTCATGGCGTTGTCGAACGTGTTGTGATTCTGAGTCACTAATTTCTCCTTGTCCTCCCCGTTGGAAATCGCTTTGAGGAGTAGTCCGATCATGAGGCGATCGTAGGTCACATCTTGTGCCTCGGCGTACTCTGCAAGTCGGAGAAAGTTGTTCTTAAGGGACGTATATTTTTGGCCAGGTTGTTGGGTCACTGATAAGAGGTCCTTCATGTCTATATGTGGATTGCGAAGTGACCTGAGATGCATCCTGATGGCCTCGATGATATCCTCGACAGGACGTGCTGTGTCGTGTCGGATGCCAATGGAGTGGACAATGGTTTTTAGAAAACCTGGAGAGCAACATTCCCAGAAGGCTGCAACCTGCGTCCGTTGAGGTTGAGAGTTCAGCTTTGCAAGGTAGTAATAGTTGTCCCAGTGTGGTGTCCATCCTGCGAATTTCACTAACATCGATGTCTTGCTCTAGCGTTGGAGGTCGTTTGGCGTTGAAGCGAGGTGCATGGTCATTGACGTTGCCATTGACTGGAAGAGCTTGTGTCTGGGGCGAGTTGGCTTGTGCTGGGGCAGCTGCTTGAGCCTGCTGAGCATCATAGTCTTTGCGGAATCCTCTGGTTAACAATTGATCTAGCCGAAGAGTGTTTAAAATTCGAATAACATCGTTGTCCAAATCTACTGGTTCAGCTAATGGATGTGCTTCAACTGCATCGGCTGCTGCGTCATATTTTGCAAATGCCGTGGTGTAATCTTCGAGTGCCATTTCAAGAACTGAAGGGTCTTCTTCATCTATCAGGTCCTTCTTGATGGTAATGAAGTTTCCAGCCAGTCTAGTGACTTTACCCTTTAGTGCTCTCCTTGAAGCTTTCAAGGCGTTGAGTCCGGCTGGTGTTGGAGGATCCATGTCGAGTGATTCGTAGGACTTAAATCTACGGCGTCGTGGAAGGCGTTGATCCTCTTGACGGCCGCAGGAGGTGCTTCGACGATAGCTTGGACGTCGAAGGCTTTTCAGCGGGTGCTTCCACGATGGAGCTTCGTCGCGTTGGGAAGGCTTTAGGTCCGCTCGATCCGTGAATCGTGCACTCCTGTCTCTCGGATGGTTCTTAAACGGGTCGAAGGTTGCACCCGTAAACCGACTGCGCCATGGGAGGATGTAATAAATAAGGGAACCGTGGAGACGCGTTAGGAGGCTAAAATAATACTGATATATATTTCACATGTATTTACGTGAGCATCAACAACAACAGAAACTTCTAGAAGGGAAACAGAGAAAGAAAAAAAAAGAGACACACACACAAAACAAACTCACGAAACCTTCCTTAGTATATCTTAATAATATCTAAACAAACTCCTTACACATGTCAATGGAGAAAAAATTGGATTTTTGATTATTTCGAGTTAGGCGACTTTTAGACTTATGCAATTTGGACTAGGCGAAGTTGACTGTATAAAATATATATACTAATAAAAAAGATTTCCGTTCGTTCTTTCGTTTCCCTATATCTCCCGAACGGTTCGTTAGATCTTAACGAAAATTTTCGGTATAGTTTTGAAGAGCTCAGAGAGTTTTTAGTTGTGTTGTACACTCGCGGAAAATTCGTCATCGAAATGCTTATTTATTCGCCAAAACTTTTTTTCGATTTTTTAAAATTGCCAATTAGATTTTTACCAAATTTTTCTTAGGATATATATTATATAATATATTCACTTAAAAATATATACATTTCAGTTCTGATAAATTCCAAAGTAACTGCGTTTAAAAACAAAACATAATAGACATTTTAGTTTCAAATGATTACTTTGGGGAATAACGACAGCAAGTACAATAAAGAATAAAAAATAGTTCAACAATAAAAGACTATATAATGGCACATTACATTCTTTGAAAAATTATTCTCCAGTTCCGAATTGAACGAAATGAAAAAAAAAACATTTTTCATCAGTAGATGATTAAGTTTTGCTTTATTTTTTTAAATTATAACCCTTTGGTCATTCAAAAAGTTTCATGTTTTGTGTCCCAGCTTTTAACTTTAACTTGCACTAAACCAATGATTCGCAATGCTTTTTCTGTTTTGGTACAAGAATAAGTTTTTGCGCCCCCCCTCCCCAAAAAAAGACATACGCACATTTTGTTCTCAGAGTCCATTGCAGTTCATCGTTTCCCCCCGCGCCCCACCCCCTGCAATTGCAATGCGCCCCCCTAGGGGGGTGCACCCACCCACTTGGGAACCACTGCTTCTAACAAGTTAATTACTATGACTTAACCTTTCAGAAAATCAAATAGCTCGGTAAAAACACATCGTGTGCTCAATCCAATGTATCAATTATAACAGTTATATCTGGGTGATTTAAATTTTATTAAATTCGAATTCATAGCAATAAATATGGGGAAAAGTGGGGAAAAATAAGAAATATATGTCTTTACAATTTCTTTGCATATCCCTTGCTGTAGTAAAATAGTCAATGTCTGATTTTACGCATAATAATGAACTATTTTTGTGATGGGTATACTTCTAAGTAAAAATAAGTATATTTTTATGTTCGCAACGTATATTCATGTTTTAGTTACTCTTGTAGGTATATCATAGAGATATAAAGATTATAGTGAGCTGATTTCCTTCAATAGCAGAGAAACATCGTTCAGTGATTCAGGTGTCCACAATAAACAAAGTAGTTTGAACTTCGTCATCGTAAGTTGATCATAGAGATATATTCTATCTCAATGATCAGCTTACGATGACGTTGTACATATACTTGTTTATAGTGGACCACAGAAAACAATTTGAAGGAAAAGCTCTCTATACTTTTTTATCTTATGGTTATATTTCATGCACTCTTGCAGTGAAGCATTAGCAATTTCACACTGAAAAGAGTTAGACTTTTATGAAGATACTATTTTTTTATTT
>CP045897.1:25308986-25326918 GCA_013387185.1 Caligus rogercresseyi
GGATTGTAAAAGAACAAGGGAGGATACGCAACTGGTCCACACCGACGTACCTGCCACTAGAGCTTTTCCTTCTCAATGGGAATGGCAGCCTTTTTGGAATCACTCAACGTAAATGACATCATCTACATAAAAACAGCCATCACAGCTGCCTTGGATGTTGCTGCTTCCTCTTCGAAGATACACACTCCAAACGCAAATGTTAGGCTTCAACCGTATACTCGAGCAGTCATGCGAGAACGGGACAAGGCGAAGAGTCTAGGTAAAACGTGCTACAAGGCCCTAAGGAACAAAGCAAGAGTCTAGTTAGACGTGACCATGTTTCTTTGTAATCTATCTCGAATAAAAAGGGTGGGCAGACAGCAGCATGGAAAATCGCAAATGAAGCATGGGCAAAGGAAACGACGGCGTTCTACCTTTTCTAGAAGGCTGTAGAACCGACACAGACTCTGCTAACATGTGCAATCAGTTCTACATCGATAAAGTTGACCGACTGCGTTGCGAGTATGTCCTGATTCCCAAAATGCATGCTCTAAATGCCGATTCGGACGGCGAATTTGGATTTCACAATGTAGGCACTGCTGCTGTGAAGAGGGCATTAAAATACCGCGCCCTAAGCACTCTGCCGGCATTGACAAAATTCCTATCGTCGTATATCAGTCAGCCTGGACAGCATTAGCCCTTCCAATCGTTCACCTCATTAACACAATCATAACTTCTCAGATTTCTGACAGACGAGTGGAGAACGGCAATCATAATCCCAGTACTGAAAAAGGGCAAGCCGCGTAAACAACCCTCTAGCTATAGACCTGTCTCACTCCTTTGTGCCATCTCAAAATTGACCGAGCGGGTACTTTATAATCAACTCGGACCTACGTCGAAGCTTCTTGTAAACTCCCACAGGAACAACACGGCTTCAGGAACTGGACGCAGTGTCGACACTGCCCTGCAACTCTACTGTCCAACGCTGCTAAGGCTTGTGATCGTAAATTAAAGGTATGCATTGCTGCCTTCGATTTTTCGCGGCCTTTGACCTTTTAGAAGCAGATATACTTTGGCCAAGCTCCAATGGATGGCGGGGCCCACCAAAAAGCTGATGCTCAGCTACTTAACAGGAGGGCGACAGCAGGTGAATTGGAACGGCCAACGGTCCAATTTCCTGAACATAAAGTACGGCGTCAGACAGGGTTCTGTGCTTGGCCCCCTACTTTTCATTCTTCTCACGGCTGACCTACCTGATTACCTGAGAGTAGCTGTCAATCCAGAAGCTCAGCTTGAGGTACTGCTATATGCCGACGATACTTCTATTGTCATCTCGGCTCCATCCTGGGAACAGGTCGACTTCGCTATGGGCTCGGCATCGAAGGCCTTGGAGGCGTACTCTAATATGAATGGACTCCACCTAAACGTTGGGAAAACCCAAACGTTACGTCTGGGTGCTCCAGACACTCCTTCGACCGCTACACTCGACCTTCTGGGGGTAACTGTTAGCAGAACCTGACATTTGGACCCCACCACGAAAAATTATTCAGAATGTCAGGAAACGAATCGGAGTCATCCGCCGGCTCTGCACTACGGTATCGCGAGGGCCACTACTGACCGAGATAGCTAGAGCCATAGTTATCGGGAAACTTCAGACGTCTGCTTGGGTGACTAGAAGTGCAAACTTCTCGTCTGCTGCTGAACCCCCTCACACCCTACAATGGCAAAGACTAGCTCAGATGCGCAACTTGCCATCAACGATCTCGCACGTATCTTGCTGGGAGTTCAAAGAGCAGATCGGTTGCGTGTGGTTGACCTTCTCGACAGGTCACATCTTCCATCTGTAAATGAGATCTTAGTGAAGCAGGCTGCCATATCCGCTTGGAAGGCTATGAATGTGGACAGTTGTCCCTTTGAGAGGATTCTTGATGGCTTCGATGAGCGCACCCGTAGTGCTACAATATGCCTCAAGAAACCCGTTTCTACCAACTGTGTCGCTGCTGTTAACCTTTCAAAGGCCTGGAGCTTGTCACAGCCATTAAGAGAGGCATGCACCTTATCAAGTGCTCGGAGGGTAGCAAAGACAATGGCAGGGTTGTCTAGATCCTTATAGCTCCTTAAGTTTAATGTATTTATGAAAATTGAAAAAAAACTTACTTATATATATATATATATATTTTTTTTTGTTATTTCTTTGATTAATATTTTTATTATTATTATTATTGTATAATTATTGGTTTGTATAAAGATACATGTTTTTTTATATTAGTAGCCATGAAGGCTAGGGCTATAGTAGCTCTGTAATAAATCACAACAACAACAACAACTGGTTGATTACATGGAACAGTAAATAATAATAAAACTACATTCTTTATAATATGTATATATAAATATAATAATAATAATATATATAATATATTATGAAGAATTATTACTTTTAATATATAATTTAGGGTTGCTAATAAATACATGTTTTAATTGAGCAAATAAGCTGTTAATTTTATAAATAAGTAAATAAAATATTTGAGTCCTCTATAAACAGTAAGTTTACCCAGGGAATACTAGATACATATATGTATCTAGTATTCCTTGGTTTAACTTAAAAATAATATTGCAATCATTTTTCTGACAAAACTAACGAAAAGAAACATCCCAATAACTTTAATATGTTTGAATGAATAATTGCAGGAATGGATGCTTTTACTTAAATTTAATTATCGTATTTCATAAAATAAGTTGTTGTATATTCTGAGTTGTATTAATTTAAATGGTGTCTAGGACCAGGAAATAAGGCCAGGGAAGATATGGCCCTTGAAAAATGGATACGGAAGAAATGACTCAACACAGAAAGAAAAAATGATGAGACATGGAAAAATGTGATTATCTTATAAAAAAAAAATATAATACTGGTTGAGATTACTGCGTCAATTTGGTTGAGAATAGTATGTTTATATATACAAAATGTATATATATATATATAAATCATATGTAAACGATTTAATGTGTTTAATTTGATATATATTATTATATTGGGTAACTCACAATTAATGATTTACAATAATGCCAATAAAAACAATGTTTGATTATATTTCTTTAACACAAAACAGTTTTACTTTTTGCTTTTATTCATGTATTTATAATTGTATATGAGAATGAATAAAATATAAGCCTTGCATTATTGAATAAAAAGATATTAAAAATCAGCTGTTTTTCATATGTTACTCTACTTTACGCTTTTATCTTTTTTAAGATTGACCGTATAAGCAAATACCTCGCGGCATTTATCAATTCATATGCAAATTATAATTCACTGATTGTTCTTCCATGCTTGTATTTAATATCCTTCATTGTCCAATGAAACGCTTGATTGCTGAAGCCATGCTAAGTAGGTCAATTGAGGACGTCTTCTTTTTGTACATACATATTTGTGCAAGCCTTGCCGAAAAGCCATGGGAAACGCTTCCACTCAAATCATCTCTTCATCATTAGGCCTCACTCTATTATGCAGACGTACAAGGGCCAGCTGGACAAGTGTCTCCCTCTCTCTTTCTCTCTCTCATTCAGTGTATTTCAGTCAAAACACACATTTATTTAACTGTCCCAGCAATGGGAGTATATACTATAATTTGCATGAATAATCCAAGAGAGGAAGAACAATGAACTATAAAACAGTGATAGACCCCCATGTACTATGCATATATGTGTATGTATATATGAAAAAAGAATTCTATGTGACATAACACACCTCTCTCCCTGACTTTTTACATCATAAATGACAAAAAGGAATGTCTATTTAAATAAAGTATTTTTAAAGCAAAGCTTTTTCAGAAAATAAATGTAGAAACCTTTTGGCACAAAAATATATGATTTTTTTTTCTCTCTCTTCTCATTGATTTTCCCAGCCCAGCAATCCCATTAAAGGCAATCAGTGGCTACATATTTAAAGACTTTTTTATATATTTATTTGTGTAAAAGAGGAAAGTTATTTACTAAGTCCCTTCACAGATGGCGCCCATGATATAAAGGATAAGTGAAATATCAGAACAGAGAAATGTTTTAATGAGGAAATATTACGGTTCGGAAAATTATAATTTTTTTCAATATGTACTGAGTCGATTTTATTTGTGTGTATCATAAAAAACCCGCCTTCAGACTGTTCATTTCAACATCCTCATCCTATGTGGAATCCTATGAGATTTGAGAGATTTGATCTTTGTGGTTCAGAGGATCTTTATGCCTCGAGAGTAAACGGAGGGGGACTTCCTTTGGGTCTTAATCGTGTAGTCTCAGATACATAAAACTCTTATACTCGGTATCAAACGTATCATTTCGAGTAAAATGCACGGACATCCTCGGCGATGTCCCAACTCTCCAACGATGGGTTCGAGGGAGGAGTTGATGGAGCTTCACACCTCTTAATTTGAACTAGGACGCCTTCTTCGTGTATTATTTATCATTACTACTACCATTTTTTTATCATTTTTAAATCCATTTTTAAACTTACCTGTTTACATCCCTTCGAATAAATTATTATTTTACATTTTGTAATGTGAAATTTTGTTGAAATGTACATAAAATAAAGTATTTTTTTAAAGAACGCACCTGGTTCGTATTTCATCTTTATGGCAGTGGTTCCCAAAGTGGGGGGCGCTCCCCTTAGGGGGGAGGGGCGCAGAGCAATTGCAGGGGGGGGGGGGGCGCGGGAAAAACGAATTAATAGAAACAAAATACAGTAGATTAAATAACAATACTAGCGTAACATGGACAAATTTTGACGCAGCTCCTACGTAAACGTAAAGCAGAATATTACATTACCCTTTTCTTGGAAGCGAAGTCAGAATCACAACTTTTAAAACGCATAGACATTTTGATCGAATATCTTCTATAATTTAGCAAAAGATCAGGTCTCCGTATAAATAAATAAATCTGTTATCATTCTGCTGGGGAATTGGATGCCATTCAATGGTCAAAGGGTAGCTGACTTATATGTAAAAGATACCGTTGAAATATTAGGTATAACATTTTGTCGAAATGGTCCTACAAGTCTCAATTGAACTTCGTTACAAAACCGTGTTGGAGAAAATTCAACATCCAAAGAAGAATTGATTTGTACAACTTTCTTGTTATCCCTGCAGTCCTCTACAGTTCTACCGCAGTTCCCTGGATTGCTGAAAAGGCAGTCATAGAAGAAGATAAGTGGATTAGCATAATATTCCACAGCGCGTATCTGCCAGTTCTAAAGCGTCCCAAACGGTATCTAGGCGGAGGATTGTCTTTATTAAAGAAAATAATCTCAAAGATTTACTCAAAGGTCTTAACAGATCTCTCACAAAACCCAGAGTTTTGAATGGAGGGTTCATACCTCTAACAGCCCGGTGCATACGTGTTAAATGTTGGGAACAGACTTTTCTAACGACATGATTAAAGAGTTTTCTCCATCTTTAGAGAAAGTACATTGTTTGATTTGGCGTGGTAGTCCTATATTCAAATATTCGACAACATTATACGGCAGAACTGTAGAAGGAAGTTCTTTTTCCAAAACCTGGAGCTCCCAAAAAGATTTAAACAGATATCATTATAGTCTGGCACCCTTACGATACATGATCTATCTTCGGAGTCCATTTTTAGGTGTGGAAGATTCTTGTTTTCTCTTAAACGATCTGCAGACAAACACTTTGTTCCTGTCCCATGGCACCTCAGAATGAACTTTGACAATAACACAAAATGGAGGCAGAAATATTGCTGATAAGTGTTTAAAGACTTGGAATTGCCTTCATCGTGAAAAGGGGAATTTTGTCTTCTACCTCCAAAATAGTTCACGGCAAACGATTTACTGTCCAATTTCAAATTTCTACCAGATGTGTGTTCTTTGATGCTCCGTGCAAGAATTGTGGAAAATTATTTAATTCAATAATCCATGCCTTCTCTCATTGTCCTGTTCTACGTATCTTAAGAGACTTTGTTCTTCTAATGTTCCTGGAGTATTTGGAAAAACTGATCGCTCCATAATTATTTTCGGATTAAATTCTAAACTGCGGACAGCACCTCCGAAAACAAAAGCAATGAAGTTTGCACTTTCGCAAAAGCTATGTCGCAGAGCGTTTATCTTGGATGAAACTTATTCAAGAGGAAGACCTAAAATCCATTGTCTTATTAGCTGTCCTTTTTTTTTGGGGGGGGGGGAGGGGGGTGCAAAAATTCTTATGTACAAAGGGAGGCCCAGCAGAAAAAGTTTGGGAACCACTGCTTATGGTATTTATTAATATTAATAGACTAGCGGATGTCACCCGGCGCTGCCCGGTATTTCCCAACTTGACATTAGTCAGGAATGAAAAAAAAATTACACGAATAATTTAGTGATTTGTTTTTCCATGTTAAAATCAGTCCTTACAAAATCATTACTGGGTCTTCATTGCCATTTTCCGTTTTGTATTCCTTAAGGCTGTGTATTTAAACAACGTAAAAAGAAGTTATTTTATAAGTCATGCATTGGGAACATAGAGTGCCGAAGATATGTATGGTAGAGCTGAATATCAGAGTAGCTGTTTGATCTCCGATGATGGGCGAAAACATCTAAAGAAAAAACTTAAGAGGTAGTGCGACTTCCTATCTTTATCAAGAAAAGTTTAGAGTAATGTCACATCTGTAGGTTTGGAAATATTCAATAATTACTTCTAGTACATTATTTGATTACTATTATCTAAAACCTTAATCGTACATTATCTTCTAATGTACGATGTATGTCACCAATATTTATAAAATATCTGCAATAGACTCAACTAAAATAGCTTTTTAGTATTTACAGCGCCCTGTAATAGTCTTTATAATAGAAAAAAATAATAAATAAAAAAGTCATCTTTGCGTCTTCATTTCTACTTTTCCGTTTTCTATTCCTTAAGCGTCTGCATTGCCATTTATTCCATTTTTCTATTCCTTAAGGTGGTTATTTAAGCATCATAAAAGGAAGTTATTTTTAAGTCATTTCATAGAGAATATAGAGTGCCGAAGATTGTATGGTAGCGCTGAATATCAGAGTATTTGATATCTATATAAGGAAAAGTTGAGAGTGATGCCACATCTTTAGGCCTAATTTGAAACTTATATTGGGTAGAAGACAGGCTCATGAAGAACGATTTTCCTGTAAACCCCCATTAAAAAAAAACACGTCTTTTTTAAATATGGTCTTCATTTCATTTATAACAGGAGATACAAAGTTAAAAAGGCAGTAGAACTGTGTATAAAAAACGTCTTTTTACCTCAAAATCATCCACAGAAAATGTGGAAAAATCTAAATTTGGCGAATAAAATAAGCATGGCGATGACGAATTTCCGGGAGTTGACAACCCCACTAAAACACTCCCTGAGCTCTAAAATCTATTCACTAAAATTTCGTCACGATCTAGTGAACTGTTTTGGAGATACAGGGAACGAACGAACGAACGGAATTATTTTTTCATTAGTTAGATAATAATATTACAATGCTTGAATCGTCTTATTTACAAGCCATCCCTTTATCTTATTCAATACAAATATTCATTTTGGAGGAAGTATTATCCGGATGGAGTCTTGGAGTAATACTGTTCTTAATTGAATAGATTAAATGATGAACTCATGCTCTTTGAAATCCTAGAATCTAATATAATAATCATACTAATATGTATTATCTTTAATTCATTAATCATGGGAGTGCAATAGCTCAGTGCATCAAACTTGTTTTACTCTCATTGGTGAGAACGCAAGTTCGAATCTCGAATTTTGGTAACCTCAAAGATGAGATCCTAGTTTAAATAAACTAATTTTAACGCTATAATGTTTATTTGTATCCATAAGGATGCAATTTCATCGAATGAAAAAAGCATATTGTAAGTCAAACTAAATGCCCTCCTTTTCTCAATACTATTGTAGCATTCGCTACTTCGTTGCCTTCATATCTGAAAAATAATCTATAGTTTCTATGAATCCATCATGCTTATGACGATGGACCTTCCCTCAATCTTGTGCAAGGGAAATGCATTGAGGTTTTTTTTGTATTGAATATTTAGGTATAGTATATAAAGCGTGAATTGTATTTCTCTATAACAAACCAGATTTATTTAGTATAGTATAATTAAAATAAAAGCAAAACATATAGTCATCATAGGAATCGATTAGATGAAATAACGCTAATTATAAGTAAGGAACTTTTTTGGCATATCGATAAAACATTACCCATAGGTATTTTTTCTTGTAGAAAAACCTTTAGTTAATCAAATAAAAAACATTGTAACTAAAATAAATATCAACAATGTTAAACATAATATTTCAAAATTATCTCCTATTAGAAGGCCACAAATCTTAAAAACATTAAATACACTGCAGTAAAAGCGGGAATAAGAAACATACCCATTAAAAAACCTATCATTATACATTTAGTTTTGGCCTCAAGTATTTTTAAAACATTTTATTATCCTTTATTTTTTCTCCATACCATTAATAATTGCAATGGTGTCTAATGAAAATTAGATACCTATTTCGGGACATTATATATCCATAACAAAATCCTTGCACTTATTGACCGTCTTACGTTAATGTCCTTATAGCATTCATTGTCAAATTATATTAGCCCAAGCTAAAGTCTCGAATCACATTATATAATGATCCCTCTTATGACCCTTCAAACATACTTGCAGTACTAATTAATACTAGATAACTTTTACCTATATAAGGATTAAAAAAAGTACTTCCAATTATAAACACGTCATGCTTTGCAAATAAATCTAAGCCTCTTAATAAGATTGTCAATAAAAGAGCTCATGTATCACAATGAATAATACTAGGTCATAGCCCTCTTAACGATCTCGTATCACATTCTTATTTAAATAAAGGTACTTAAAGTCAAAAGACTCTCTTATGTGATTTTTTTAATGCACCGTATTTCTGCAAGTCTTTGTAGCATGAAATGCGATATCTTTTCTCCGTCCCTCAGACATGTCTGCGCGAAAATTGAACCGTTGCTATGTCAAGGGAGTATAGAAAAAAAATGTTCCTAATCTAGGGCTTCACAGAAAATATAAAACTTGTTATGGAAAAATGATTACTATTATGCTGATATGCCATCATCATTTGCAAATACAGCTGTTGATATATTGCTATATTGTAGTTAAGTATATTTCTCTGGTAGGCGTTTATTATAATCAAATAACTTCTCTCTGACAGAACATATACAATTATAATAATAAAAAGATCTTATCATCACCACATATATTATAGGGGGCTTGACAAACATTATTAGTTTTGCACACACGTCATCATTTTCCTCTTCTCTAAATAATTATAAATATTGTGAACAAATTAATTAAATGAACCAATTTATGTATAATATATACCTATATATATACATGTATATATATGCATATACATATATAACTAAATATATATATATTTATATTATATGTATATGATAGCTTAAACTTTGTTATCATTTTTTTTAAATATTTACAATTTGTTTTTGTTGAATGCGTTCAATATATTATATATATATACATATAGCTAATACTTTTACTTTATTAAAAAAAGCATTAAAATACAAACAATACTATTTTTGTTGAATAATAATAATATTAGTTAGCTTGTAAATGTCAAAAGTAAGTTTTTTAGTTACCCTACTTCGGTCCAATCGTAAATCAACTAAAACAATTATAAAAACATGATAAAGTCTGCCTATAAGTATTTTATTTACATCGTCACATTGATGAGGAAACGTTTATATTTCTATTCTACTGAATTAATTACCTTTTTGATGAGCTGAGAAGGAAAGTAACATAGGTCGAGGATGAATTAGTTTTTTTAAGCAGTGGAGAAATCCTACAAAACGCTATTTATAAACGTCTTTAGTTAATTTATAATATAACTTTGATTAATAATGTTACCATTTTTTTCTTTCCATTTCTAAAAATACAAAAATGGTTAAATACATAAATTCGATACTTTAACGGCATTGTTGCTTCACTACATATACATTTTATTTAAACATGTTTTCAACCTATTACGTTTGTTCCTTATACTTAAAATGCTTATAAAATATGCTGAATGTAAAGTGAACAGAGTTTTTAGTGTCATATTCGCACTCAAACTCAACTTGATACATATATACTCTCAATATCTCTCCTATGTTTCGTCTACAACAAATTAACTGTTTGTTGATGAAGAACAGTTCTTTTAAGGAAACATTATTAAAATTATATTCTTAGCATTTCGTAATTTGATAATATATTTCCTTTATTGTTAAATTATTTTACAAAAATAATCTTTAATGCGTGCTCAGTCTTCATTTATGATATGAAACTATTAGCTTTAATTATGTAATGATGTATTTTTACCCTTTGACGTATAATATATTTATTTATATATAAATTAAATATGATAACCGATTATTTTATATATCTAAATTTTTGGAACTTAATATGTCACACGTTTATGAAAAGAAGTATTTGTTTACAAATAATATTCTATAAAGCATTCAGTTGATAGTTAATAGTATAATAATAAAGTAGAGCAAGTCACATTTGGTATGTTCGTTAAGTGTTCCAAGCAAACATGTGTTTTGAAATATGCAAAATTGCAAAATAACAATAGCCAATCGACCTCATTCATTAATTCTTTGATAGTTTTTAAAGGTAGTCTTAGCATATGTCTGATTAGGATGGCAAACACTTGAAGAACTCTCTATCAACCTTCTATTGAAATGTCCCTGGAGTTTTGATGCTACGGGTAAAATATTGAGCTGCTCCTCACATCAAGGATCATCCTCAAACTTTACCTTCATTACTGTCGTAACAAATGGTAACGTGATGTTTATATATATATATATATATTATATATAGATTTGATTTATCGTTCATTTGTTGTCATTCGTCGTTCGCGAACGATGAACGACGAACGACAAAGTTTTTGACGAACGACGAACGATAAGGAAAATTCCTTATCGCTCGTTGTTCGTTTTTGGCGCCAAAAAATAGACAAAGATTTTTAATTTTCAAGGCACAAATTTCCATTCCCAAAAAAACGTCATCACTTTTTCAGAATTTATTTAAAAAAAAGTCGTCAATAATTTTTTTCAGAATGGCGAACAACAAACGAACGATGAACGACAATTTTTCGTGGACGTCAACAAGTCTGATATATATAATAAAAATATAATATTTTCGATTATCTAACTTTTGTATTCGGACAATAATTTTACAACCCAAAAAGTTTTCTTCATAACCAAACCCTTGATCTCAAAAGAAGGACCTCCAAAAAAATCCATTTATCAACGATAATTTCCTTTATCAAGACGCAACTCTTGCGGGCTTGATTTCTTCGGTTTGGAGCCTACAACCTAAACCTAATCAAGTCTTCTTCCTAGACGGAATCTACTTTATTATTCCTTGAATATAGCAATTATATGGGCCAAACAAGCCGGCTTTGTTGGTGCCTTTCAATAACTCTGAGCATGAAACATTGTCAATAAACACTCAATTTCTGCACTGCTAATTTATTTATAAGCATATCAATGGCTTAATATGCCTGGAGAAAGACTTGCAGTGTTGGGCATTAAACAGATATTAGTTTCTACGTATGATGAGTCATTCTATGGGAAACATGGACAGTTCTAGTTTTTTGAATTAAAGAATACGTACTTAATGTAATTCTTTACATACTAAATGTAAAACTTAAGACGTTATTTTCTACTGATAACTTTGTTTTTGGAATGAAAAAAAATAATTTGTTATAGAATATTACGAAGTAATTGCCTTAAAATTAGGTTGACAACACCGCTCCTGTCAACAAGCATCTATCAGCTGACTCCTGTTAAAGTTTGATCACGCTGGGTATTTTAGTTTATGTTTGACAGTCTTTAAAGACCAAAAACTTCGTAAATTGTTGAGAAAATGGAGAAAATGAATTTCGTTTGCTTATCATGAATCATTTTTTGCAGAGAAAACCCATCTCTGAAAAAGGCTAAGATTGATAAATACAATGGCGAATATTATACCAACTTATTGGACCGATTTATAAAGATAAAAAATATCACATTTGGCTAAGAAAAAAGTTTTTATTCATCAAGACAATATAGAGTTCATACGTTTGTTGATTCCATGGCAAAATTTTACAAATTATGCTATGAATTGCTTCTTCCTTCACCGTAATCTCCGGATTTCGCTCCGAGTGACTATTTCCTGTTTCGAACCTTAAGAAATGGCTTAGCAGAAAGAGTTTTTATTCCAATGATGAAATCATCTCACAAAATAGTTTAAGAACCTCGAGAAATTTTATTTTTAAGAAGGGATAAAAAAGTTGGACAAACGTTGGACGAAGTGTATAGAGCTCAAAGGAGATTATGTGATAATAAATTACTTTTTTAAAAACCATTATTTGTATTGTTTTTAGTTTTTATTATTGTAATCATCCCTTTTAAACTGTCCTGAAAAAACGCACATCAGAAGACGCAGGTTTTAATTTATTAAAGTTCAAGTTCATTCGGACCTAATAATATTTTCAAAATGTATTTTATATGCGTATAGAAAAAAAAAAAAAAAACCTACTATGTTGGTGATATTTGAGTAATTCAAAATGAAGAGGCTAAAAGTGCTAAAGAAATTCGAAATACTTTCGTGTCCAATATATGTTTGCCCTATTTGAAAAAAAAAAAACCATTATTCATTTAAAACGTCACAAGCTTATTGATCCGCCCTCGTATATATACATATAGGTATATATATATATATATATATATATATATTATAGTATTTCCATATATACAAAATCATATATATATATATATATATATATATATAATATATTTTTCAAATAATCTCTAATAAATAATACCAAATGTACATAATATCCTTGTTATAAGATGTCGTATTAATACATTTCAAATAATCACTAGCAGATAATAAAATAAATGTCCTCTAATTCGTATCTTTGTTATAACATTGTCCGATATTATAATATATGAAGATAGTCACAGAGCAGATATATAAATAAATGTCTCTCTATTTATATCTTATATATATATATATATATATAAGATTGAAACACATATGCATGCAATTTGATTAGTTGTGTCACAAAACACGATCCAACTTTTCAATTGAAAATTTATACTCTGGGGAATAATTCAACTTATATTATACATGTAGGTGTAATGCGACTCATCTAACATGTATGTACCATAGATATGGGTAATAAGTAAGAGAAAGAGTGGAGGTGGTCTGAAGCATATATCTATTCTGACCACCTCACCTACCAAGATTTAGTTTTTACTATTTAGGTTTAAGTGGTACATAAATAAATATATGAAAAAAGGATGGAATATATTTTTATATACTCACGGATACCTAGATTTTTTTTAAAATTATTATACACGAGTCTCAAAATTAAGCTCCCAACAATCTGATTATAAGCCTTTTTACAGTATGACATTGATGGAGAAATTATAGATACTCGCATATTTGGCCGCCTACGGCGCCCATATGTTCGCCCTTCGGGTATGGGTAGGTTTTGGAGCTAGTTTATGAGTGAAACAGACCTTAAAGAATATAAGAGAGGAGAGGGAAATAATTTATGTTTTGTAAAAACATTCTTCATAAAAAGTTTGACTTTGTACAAAGAATATGTTTTAAGTCACATGAGATGCTTTTTTCTTTTTTTTTTTATTTTTTAACTACTCCTCCTCCTTTTCTTTTTCTTTTTTCCTCTCTTTACCTTGAAAAGTAGGTTGTTCAAATCAGACAAGGTTTGAATTCCCCCCCCCCTTCATTTCTGGTCCCATCACTTTGCAAATAGTTTTATTAGGTCCGTCTTGACCCAAGGATTCCATAGGTACCTTCAAAGTTCAAATCTGACCATAAATGTGGGAGGAGATAGCGTGCGGACATACAGACGGATTGAGATTGGTGAATTATTATATAGATAGATAGGACCTCAAGCATATGTAGGAACTATTTTTTGCACTAAAAGTATTAATGTCTACTTAGGTTGCATTACCATCCAAACAAAGAGGCATACATACAAACCAAGTAACGAAAAAAGCTTCTGTCCTATTGCATTTATCTACTTTCTTTTGCAAATTCCCATCTTGGACAAATCATTTTTGATCTCTCCATGCCGTAAATCATGGAACTGTTTTTTTGTGATAAATATAATCCATAGTTTTTTGTGCTTGTCACTTTCAAAAGACGATGCAGAAAAGGATAATAAATTTATTTATAACTAATATGGAGTCTATTCCTCTGGCATATAAGTATGACTCTTGAGGATTCTCTGCATAAGCAAATTATATTTATTGCGACAGCCATGCGGTTCTCTATGTAATAATATCAATTAATGAGTGGGCAGTTAATTTTGCAAACAAATAGGAACGAAAAAAGAACTATCTGAGTGCTCCAGTAATTAAGGCATCAAAAATTATGCAATATAATCTTCTATTTGTCACCAAAATTTCAATTAGTTTATTCACTAGTCTGATAAAAATTAATATTTTTTAAGATATAAAATACAAACGACCAATATATATATAAATATATAAGACAATTTTTGAAAACAATTAATATAGTCAATCTTTAATATTGAACACAGCAGGCAGATATAGAGAAGAGTCACGTTAAAACACCAGAAGGGCAATTAATTTCTTTGCTTTTGTTTAAAATATAGATTCTTTTCAAGATATTAAACTAAATATATGTATCTAAAATATTTTTATAACATTTGATGATTCCGACCACTTCGCACCGTTTAAGTTGGGGGTTTTAAGCGTCAAAGTTGAGTATCTTAGAACCACTGGACATCATCACTTTGTATGGGCTTGTTGTCCGTCCGGCTACAACAAATGCTTTGGAGTTTGGGACGGTGAATTCCAAGGCTTTGGTTCTAGCGGTGGCGCTGTTCTTCATTATGCAATTACAATTTATTTGTAGTATATTTGTGGATAAATAGATGCAGTGCTTTATACAGGGATACCCCCCCCCCCCCCCCAAATAAAAAAAAAAATCCAAGACCAAACTTTAATAAAACACATGTCTTAGTTTTTGGTTCAAAACTTGGTCATACCTAGTTTATTAGTTCTAAATATAATATACAATTCGAGGATACATGGTTTTTTCTCTCCGCAGCATGGAAAGGCCTGTATTTTACACCCTGAATTTATTGAGGACCAGCACGCAGTTGCCCATTATATTATTACAACCTGAGTTAAGGACTTCCTTGTGTGACTCTGAGTCCTTTCAATTGAAGAAAGTGTGAGAAATAATCTCCAGTAGAGTTCGGCACGGTCAAAGCAAAGTAAGTCCCTCAAAATGTGCCCTGCGACTTGCGGAATAGTTTTGTTGAACGATACCCTACCCATATATATTATTGGAAAAAAAAATAATTACATATTCGTCAGTACAGTTGTTAATTACAGAACCAATAATAATTCACACACAATGCATTAAGCAACATACATAAAAAAGGATCAATATATACTTTACACTTACGAAATGTAATATATATATATTTTATTGATTTTTGTATTTTTTTTTTTTTTGGTGGTCCAATCATTTTACAATCGAGAATAATTTAGAAGGTTCATTAAAGATTGGTTCCCGGAAATTATATATATATATATAAATATATAATATGCCGATACAATCATTTTTGTTGTTCTTTTGAAGAAGCATTTTGGATTTAACTAAGCCAAAAATCAAAGTAGGGAAAAACCGAGTCAAAAATATAGAGTCACATTTTTCCTTTAAAATCCCATAGAGTATTTTAAATACTAAATTTCTACAACAATATTCTCCTTGCAGAATCAACTATGTTCATTTTTAAAAGTATATACGCATTGTGATTCGTAAGTCAATATATACACGTTAATCATATATTATATTGGCATTGGTGTATCTACATATCAATCAGTTCAGTAATAAATGAGTTATGTATACATTCTAAATTACTCCGAGAGAAATGCTCAATTTAGTAGATGAATGCTTACTAAAGTATATAGTTATATTTATATTTTGAGGTCTTGGACAAATACTATTTTGTATTATATGGGTTTTATGAAAATACTCTTTAGTGTTTTAATAGCGCTCAATTTGCAATACTCCTTTTAATTTAAATATGTTTTAGCCATTGATAGCGTTTCACAAAAAAGGATTACATATTATGTACCTAATATGTATTGATAAATGCAGACATTGATATTTAAATTTCAACGTTCATTTATCTTCTAGGAACAGCGTAGAAGTATTTTAATTTTTATTTTTTTTGTATATTTTTGTGTATTTTTTTACAAAAAAAAATGCTAAATGTTGTTTCAAAGTATAACGTAATGCATTGGACTTTTTCTTCTTTTCATCTCCTCGGCCAGCTAGAGGATCTACATCCTTGTCTGAGGATACGGTGAATAGAGGTTTCGTCCTCTTTTTTACATAGTGGATAATCGAGGAAAAATATTTTCATCATTATATGTACTTATTATCGGAAATGATCATTTCATTTGTGGCTGTGTTCAGTAGACCTGTTCAATTTAACACTTTTCTTTAAAAACATCAAAAGATGCTTTTCTGGTTCTCCAGGCTTAAATATCCGAGAGGAAAAATATTGTTTCAATTTGGGCCGCCGGAATGCCTGCCGCATGGGCCTTTAGGCGGCGCCAATGAAAGTTTAAGTTTTATGATGATATAATAGTCCAAATGAGATTTAAAAGAAAAATTATTATCAAAGGGGTATGCAAACAAAACATATTTTATTTAAAAATGCAATTTTGTTTTTTTAAATTTCAAGTTTATTGTTAACCGACTACATAATAGAAAACATGTTTTAATGAGCTATGGCAAGAACGTCGTATTACATATATTTCAACATTGGAAAGGAAGGAAAATTATTTTTAAAACTAAAATTTTACCTTTTTTCCTAAACATAATTATTAATTTTATAAAAATACGCTATAATATAGACCAATAGGAGCTTTCAAAGTATTCCAACTGCATTTTTTCAGAGAAAATCTACATCTTCATAGAGTAAATATTCCTTGCCATCCATTGGTGCTTGTTGAAAAGCTCCTGATTTGGTCCAATGGATGTCTCGAGGAAGTTTTGTCTCAAACAGTATAAGACACAAGTCGACCACTTCTCTATAATCAGCTCTAGGACTGGTCTTGTCAAGGATTTTTTTTCAATTGCAGTTGTATTTGCCTTTAATTCCTTCCATTCTTGCTCCACTTCGTCTAAAGTATTAGGATTGCTTTTATCCAAAGTATTCCAATTATCCTTCACGTAGCTAAAAATGTTGTTTGACTTTTAATCTTGCCAAAAAGAGTATCACGTACTCCTCCAATTATAATTTTGGAAATGTGATGGCGAAAAGCAAAATAAAACATATTTTTGCCAAGTTTTTTCTCAATTAATTTTGCCGAACCTTCTTTGTTTTCCTTTGTTTTATGTCTAAAAAGTAAGTAATTTAAACTGCGCATATCGGTTGGTATCATATATACCTATATATTATAGCGTATTTTTATAAAATTAATAATTATTTTAGGAAAAAGGTAAAATTTTAGTTTTAAAAATAATTTTCCTTCCTTTCCAATGTTGAAATATATGTAATACGACGTACTTGCATAGCTCTCTTAAAACATGTGTTTCTATATATGTAGTCGGTTACTAAATAAACTTGAAATTTAAAAAAACAAATTGCATTTTTAAATAAATATGTTTTGTTTGTCATACCCCTTTGTATATAATTTTTTTCTTTAATCTCATTTGGACTACTATATCATCATAAAACTTAACTTTCATTGGCGCCGCCCTAAATGGCCCATGCGGCAGGCATTCCGGCGGCCCAAATTTAAAAATATTTTCCCTCTCGATTATTTAAGCCTTGGAGAACCAGAAAAGCATCTATTTGAAGGTTTTTAAAGAAAAGTGTTAAATTTGAACAGGTCTAAAAC
>CP045897.1:25327018-25347352 GCA_013387185.1 Caligus rogercresseyi
TAATATTAGCCCAAGCTAAAAGTCTCGAATCACATTATATAATGATCCTTTATGACCCTTCAAAAATACTTGCTGTACTATTAATAACTAGATTAACTTTTACCCTATATTATAAGGATTAAAAAAGTACTTCCAAATTATAAACAAGTCATGCTTTGCAAATAAATCTTAAGCCTCTTAATAAGATTGGCAATAAAAGAGCTCATGTATCACATGATAATACTAGTCATAGCCCTCTTAACGATCTCGTATCACATTTTATTTAAAAAAGGTACTTAAAGTCAAGAGACTCTCTTAGTGATTTTTTTAATGCACCGGTATTCGAAGTCTTTGTAGCATGAAATGCGTATCTTTTCTCCCCTCAGAATTGTCTCGCCTAAAATTGAACCGTTGCTATGTCAAGGGAGTATAGGAAAAAAATGTGTTCCTATCCTAGGGCTTCACAGAAAAATCTAAAACTTGTTATGGAAAAATGATAACTATATGGATATGCCATCATCATTTGCAAATACAGCTGTTGATATATTGCTAATTGTAGTTAAGTATATTTTCTCTGGTAGGCGTTTTTTTTATACTCAAATAACTTCTCTCTGACAGAACATATACAATTATAATAATACAAAGATCTTATCATCACCACATATATTATAGGGGTCTTGACAAACATTTAGTTTTTTGCAACACGTCATCATTTCCTCTCTCCTAAATAATATAAATATTTGTTGAACAAATAATTAAATGAACCATTTATGTTATATATATCCCTATATATATATACAGTATATATATGCATATCACTATAACTAAATATATTATATATATATTTAATGTATAGATAGCTTACACTTTGTTATCATTTTTTTTATGATATTACAATTTGTTTTGTGAATGCCTTCATATATATATATATCTTATATATATATTATATAATAGCTTTACTTTATTATTTAAAAGCATTAAAAATACAACATACTATTTTTGTTGAATAATTAATAATATTAGTTAGCTTGTAAATGTCAAAAGTAAGTTTTTAGTACCCTACTTTGGTTCAATTGTAGATAACTAAACAATTATAAAAACATGATAAAGTCTGCCTATAAGTATTTTATTTACATCGTCACATTGAGGAGGAAACGTTTAATTTTCTATTCTCCTGAATTAATTACCTTTTTGATGAGCTGAGAAGGAAAGTAACATAGGTTGAGGATGAAGTTTTTTTAAGCAGTGGAAAATCCTACAAAACGCTATTTATAAACGTCTTTAGTTAATTTATATATAACTTTGATTAATATGTTACCATTTTTTCTATTTCCATTTCTAAAAATACAAAATGGGTGGTTAAATACATAAATTCGATACTTTAACGGCATTGTTGCTTCACTACATATACATTTTATTTAAACATGTTTTCAACCTATTACGTTTGTTCCGTATACTAAAATGCTTATAAAATATGCTGAATGTAAAGTGAACAGAGTTTTTAGTGTCATATTCGGCACTCAAACTCAACTTGCTACATATATATGACTCTCAATATCTCTCCGATGTTTCGTCTACAACAAATTAACTTTGTGGTGATGAAGAACAGTTCCTTTAAGGAAACATTATTAAAATTATATTTTAGCATTTCGTATTTTGATAATATATTTCCTTTATTGTTAAATTATTTAGAAAAATATCTTTAATGCGTGCTCAGTCTTCTTTATGATATGAAACTATTAGCTTTAAATATGTAATATGTATATTTACCCTTTGACGTATAATATTTTATTTATATATAAATTAAATACGAATAACCGATGATTTTATATCTAAATTTTTGGAACTTAAGAAGTCCACATTATGAAATAAAGTATTTGTTTACAAATAATATTCTATAAAGCATTCAGTTGATAGTTAATAGTAATAATAATAAAGTAGAGCAAGTCACATTTGGGTTCGTGAAGTGTTCCAAGCAAACATGTGTTTTGAAATATGCAAAATTGCAAAAAAAAACATAGCAACGACCTCATTCATTAATTCTTTGATAGTTTTTAAAGGTATGTCTTAGCATATGTCTGATTAGGATGGCAAACACTTGAAGAACTCTCTATTAACCTTCTATTGAAATGTCCCTGGAGTTTTGATGCTACGGGTAAAATATTGAGCTGCTCCTCACATCAAGGATCATCCTCAAACTTTACCTTCATTACTGTCGTAACAAATGGTAAAGTGATGTTTATATATATATATATCAAACTTGTTGATTTATCGTTCATTGTTGTCATTGTCGTTCGCGAACGATGAACGACGAACGAAAAGTTTTTGACGAACGACGAACGATAAGGAAAATTCCTTATCGCTCGTTGTTCGTTTTTGGCGGCCAAAAAATAGACAAAGATTTTAATTTTCAAGGCACAAATTTCCTTTCCAAAAAAACGTCATCACTTTTTCAGAATTTATTTAAAAAAAACGTCGTCAATAATTTTTTCAGAATGGCGAACAACAAACGAACGATGAACGACAATTTTTTCGTGGACGTCAACAAGTCTGATATATATATAAAAATATAATATTTTCGATTATCTAATTTGTATTCGGACAATAATTTTACAACCCAAAAGTTTTCTTCATAACCAAACCTTGATCTCAAAAGAAGGACCTCCAAAAAAATCCATTTATCAACGATAATTCCTTTATCAAGACGCAACTCTTGCGGGCTTGATTTCTTCGGTTTGGAGCCTACAACCTAAACCTAATCAAGTCTTCTCTAGACGGAATCTACTTTATTATTCCTTGAATATAGCAATTATATGGGCCAAACAAGCCGGCTTTGTGCCTTTCAATAACTCTGAGCAAAACATTGTCAATAAACACTCAATTTCTGCACTGCTAATTTATTATAAGCATATCAAGGCTTAATATGCCTGGAGAAAGAATTTGCAGTGTGGGCATTAAACAGATATTAGTTTCTAAGTATGATGAGTCATTCTATGGGAAACATGGACAGTTTAGTTTTTTGAATTAAAGAATACGTACTTAATGTAATTCTTTACATACTAAATGTAAAACTTAAGACGTTATTTCTACTGATAACTTTGTTTTTGGAATGAAAAAAATAATTTTGTTATAGAATATTACGAAGTAATTGCCTTAAAATTAGGTTGACAACACCGCTCCTGTCAACAAGCATCTATCAGCTGACTCCTGTTAAAGTTTGATCACGCTGGGTATTTTAGTTTATGTTTGACAGTCTTTAAAGACCAAAAACTTCGTAAATTGTTGAGAAAATGGAGAAAAATGAATTTCGTTTGCTTATCATGAATCATTTTTTGCAGAGAAAACCCATCTCTGAAAAAAGGCTAAGATTGATAAATACAATGGCGAATATTATACCAACTTATTGGACCGATTTATAAAGATAAAAAATATCACATTTGGCTAAGAAAAAGTTTTTATAATATCAAAGAACAATATAAGAGTTCATACGTTTGTTGATTCCATGGCAAAATTTTACAAATTATGCTATGAATTGCTTCTTCCTTCACCGTAATCTCCGGATTTCGCTCCGAGTGACTATTTCCTGTTTTCGAACCTTAAGAAATGGCTTAGCAGAAAGAGTTTTTATTCCAATGATGAAATCATCTCACAAAATCGTTTAAGAACCTCGAGAAATTTTATTTTTAAGAAGGGATAAAAAAGTTGGACAAACGTTGGACGAAGTGTATAGAGCTCAAAGGAGATTATGTGATAATAAATTATTTTTATTAAAAACCATTTGTAGTGTTCTAGTTTTTTATTATTGTAAATCATCCCTTTTAAACTGTCCTGAAAAAACGCACATCAGAAGACGCAGGTTTTAATTTATTAAAGTTCAAGTTCATTCGGACCTAATAATATTTTCAAAATGTATTTTATATGCGTATAGAAAAAAAAAAAAAAAACCTACTATGTGGGTGATATTTGAGTAATTCAAAATTGAAGAGGCTAAAAGTGCTAAAGAAATTCGAAATACTTTCGTGTCCAATATATGTTTGCCCTATTTGAAAAAAAACCCAAAAAAAACCCATTATTTCATTTAAAAGTCAAAAGTATTGATATATATCGTATATATACATATAGGTATATATATATATATATGCATATATATAATTATAGTTTTCCAATTCCTACAAATCAAAGTACATATATAGTTTATATAAGATTAGTAATATTACATTTCAAATAATCTCTAATAAATAATAACAAATGATGTACTTAATTGTCCTTTGTTATAAATTGTCCGATATTAAGCATATGAAGAAGTCACAGAGCAGATACATAAATAAATGTCTCTCTGTTTCGTATCTTATGTATACATATATATATATATATAAGATTGAAACACATATGCATGCAATTTGATTAGTTGTGTCACAAAACACGATCCAACTTTTCAATTGAAAATTTATACTCTGGGGAATAATTCAACTTATATTATACATGTAGGTTAATGCGACTCATCTAACATGTATGTACATAGATATGGGTAATAAGTAAGAGAAAGAGTGGAGGTGGTCTGAAGCATTTATTTTGACCACCTCACCTACCAAGATTTAGTTTTTACTATTTAGGTTAAGTGGTACATAATAAATATATGAAAAAAGGATGGAATATTATTTTATATACTCACGGATACCTAGATTTTTAAAAAATTATATACACGAGTCTCAAAATTAAGCATCCCAACAATCTGATTATAAGCTTTTTACAGTATGACATTGATGGAGAAATTATAGATACTCGCATATTTGGCCGCCTACGGCGCCCATATGTTCGCCCTTCGGGTATGGGTAGGTTTTGGAGCTAGTTTATGAGTGAAACAGACCTTAAAGAATATAAGAGAGGAGAGGGAAATAATTTACGTTTGTAAAAACATTCTTCATAAAAAGTTGACTTTGTACAAAGAATATGTTTTAAGTCACATGAGATGCTTTTTTCTTTTTATTTCTTTAACTACTCCTCCTCCTTTTCTTTTTCTTTTTTCTCTCTTTACCTTGAAAAGTAGGTGTTCAAATCAGACAAGGTTTGAATTCCCCCCCTTCATTTCTGGTCCCATCACTTTGCAAATAGTTTTATTAGGTCCGTCTTGACCCAAGGATTCCATAGGTACCTTCAAAGTTCAAATCTGACCATAAATGTGGGAGGAGGATAGCGTGCGGACATACAGACGGATTGAGATTGGTGAATTATTATAGATAGATAGGACCTCAAGCATATGTAGGAACTTTTTTGCACTAAAAGTATTAATGTCTACTTAGGTGCATTACCATCCAAACAAAGAGGCATACATACAAACAAGTAACGAAAAAAGCTTCTGTCCTATTGCATTTATCTACTTTCTTTTGCAAATTCCCATCTTGGACAAATCATTTTTGATCTCTCCATGCCGTAAATCATGGAACTGTTTTTTGTGATAAATATAATCCATAGTTTTTTGTGCTTGTCACTTTCAAAAGACGATGCAGAAAAGGATAATAAATTTATTTATAACTAATATGGAGTCTTATTCCTCTGGCATATAAGTATGACTCTTGAGGATTCTCTGCATAAGCAAATTATATTTATTGCGACAGCCATGCGGTTCTCTATGTAATAATATCAATTAATGAGTGGGCAGTTAATTTTGCAAACAAATAGGAACGAAAAAAGAACTATCTGAGTGCTCCAGTAATTAAGGCATCAAAAATTATGCAATATAATCTTCTATTTGTCACCAAAATTTCAATTAGTTTATTCACTAGTCTGATAAAATTAATATTTTAAGATATAAAATACAAACGACCAATATATATATAAATATAAAGACAATTTTTGAAAACAATTAATATAGTCAATCTTTAATATTGAAACACAGCAGGCAGATATAGAGAAGAGGCACGTTAAAACACCAGAAGGGCAATTAATTTCTTTGCTTTTGTTTAAAAATATAGATTCTTTTCAAGATATTAAACTAAATATATGTATCTAAAATATTTTTATAACATTTGATGATTCCGACCACTTCGCACCGTTTAAGTTGGGGGTTTTAAGCGTCAAAGTTGAGTATCTTAGAACCACTGGACATCATCACTTTGTATGGGCTTGTTGTCCGTCCGGCTA
Source organism: Caligus rogercresseyi (assembly GCA_013387185.1). Lineage (NCBI taxonomy): Eukaryota > Metazoa > Arthropoda > Copepoda > Siphonostomatoida > Caligidae > Caligus > Caligus rogercresseyi. The sequence goes on from CP045897.1 coordinate 25,333,139, forward strand.
CAACAAATGCTTTGGAGTTTGGGACGGTGAATTCCAAGGCTTTGGTTCTAGCGGTGGCGCTGTTCTTCATTATGCAATTACAATTTATTTGTAGTATTTTGTGGATAAATAGATGCAGTGCTTTATACAGGGATACCCCCCCCCCCCAAAAAAAAAAAAAAAAAAATCCAAGACCAAACTTTAATAAAACAACATGTCTTAGTTTTTGGTTCAAAACTTGGTCATACCTAGTTTATTAGTTCTAAATATAATATACAATTCGAGGATACATGGTTTTTTCTCTCCGCAGCATGGAAAGGCCTGTATTTTACACCCTGAATTTATTGAGGACCAGCACGCAGTTGCCCATTATATTATTACAACCTGAGTTAAGGACTTCCTTGTGTGACTCTGAGTCCTTTCAATTGAAGAAAGTGTGAGAAATAATCTCCAGTAGAGTTCGGCACGGTCAAAGCAAAGTAAGTCCCTCAAAATGTGCCCTGCGACTTGCGGAATAGTTTTGTTGAACGATACCCTACCCATATATAATTATTGGAAAAAAATAATTACATATTTCGTCAGTACAGTTGTTAATTACAGAACCAATAATAATTCACACACAATGAATTAAGCAACATACATAAAAAAGGATCAATATATACTTTACACTTACGAAATGTAATATATATTATTTTTATTGTTTTTGTATTTGTTTTTTTTTGGTGGTCCAATCATTTTACAATCGAGAATAATTTAGAAGGTTCATTAAGATTGGTTCCCGGAAATTATATATATGTATATATAAATATATAATATGCCGATACAATCATTTTTGTTGTTCTTTTGAAGAAGCATTTTGGATTTAACTAAGCCAAAAATCAAAGTAGGAGAAAAACCGAGTCAAAAATATAGAGTCACATTTTTCCTTTAAAATCCCATAGAGTATTTTAAATACTAAATTTCTACAACAATATTCTCCTTGCAGAATCAACTATGTTCATTTTAAAAGTATATACGCATTGTGAATTCGTAAGTCAATATTACACGTAAATATATATTATATTGGCATTGGTGTATCTACATATCAATCAGTTCAGTAATAAATGAGTTATATATACATTCTAAATTACTCCGAAAGAAATGCTCAATTTAGTAGATGAATGCTTACTAAAGTATATAGTTATATTTATATTTTGAGGTCTTGGACAAATACTAATTTATATATTATATGGGTTTTATGAAAATACTCTTTAGTGTTTTAATAGCGCTCAATTTGCAATACTCCTTTTAATTTAAATATGTTTTAGCCATTTGATAGCGTTTCACAAAAAAAGGATTACATATTATGTACCTAATATGTATTGATAAATGCAGACATTGATATTTAAATTTCAACGTTCATTTATCTTCTAGGAACAGCGTAGAAGTATTTTAATTTTTATTTTTTTGTATATTTTTGTGTATTTTTTTACAAAAAAAATGCTAAATGTTGTTTCAAAGTATAACGTAATTCATTGGACTTTTTCTTCTTTTCATCTCCTCGGCCAGCTAGAGGATCTACATCCTTGTCTGAGGATACGGTGAATAGAGGTTCGTCCTCTTTTTTACATAGTGGGCTAATCGAGGAAAAAGATTTTCATAATTATATGTACTTATTATCGGAAATGATCATTTCATTTGTGGCTGTGTCAGTTTATTGACAAAAGATATATTGTGTGAAGTCCTGCTTTTTTTGAGGATGTTATTCCTTATAACTGTTCTACTCGTTTATACAGGTGGGGTAATCTTGTGGCAAATAGCGTTAGTTAACTTCCCCTAAAAAGTATTTAAAGATAATGCCTAACTAACATTAATTAATCACTTTCCTAAATGTTGTAAATAACGTCTCAGACACAGTTTTTTTTGCAAACAGTTTGAGGTCAAGTACCTCCTCTGAATTTTCTTGATGGGCGTGAAATGAGTTCATTGTCAAAAATGTATTACAATCGCTTGCCCAGTTGGGGAGATATAAATGCTAACGAAGTATTTGCATAATACCTTAGAAAAATTTAGAGACTAAAGAGTTGTGGACATAAAATTTACATGATAAAGGGAACATATCTGTAATGGAATAAATGTTTTGGTAAAAAATAATATGAAGGAATTATCAATCAAAATAGACACTCCACAAAACATTTTTTCTCTTCAAAGAATTTAAATTTCAACGTTCATTTATCTTCTAGAACAGCGTAGAAGTATTTTTTTATTTTTAATTTTTTTGTGATTTTTTTAACAAAAATTGTAATTATTTGTTTAATTTTACATCACAATGTATGGCCGCTTGGAATGCCATAAATATAAAAAGCTACCTCACCCAAAATGCTTCTAGTAAACTCAAGAAGGGACACTGATTCGCTAGTATCAACCTTTCCCTTGGCCTGGGGCCTGTGAGAGACACGCACAATCAAGTGCTCGGAGAATGACAGAGTCTATTTTGCGAGACTGTCCTTGTAGTTCTGAACGGTCTCAACATTACGCAACTTTCCAATTCTTTGTTAGATATATTTAATTATAATTAGACATATTAACATGTAACAATAATTGCTTGTTCTTTATTTTATGTTTCATACTTTATTTATATGCATGTATAATAGACAAGAAGGCTAGAGTTATTACCTCCGCCGAAAGAGGTATTGTTTTCACTGGTAAATATATATATATAAATATATATGTAATATATCTATATGTATATATATATATTTATATGTATATTATTATATATATATATAATATATATTATATTATATAATATATATTATATATATATCTATATATTATATATATATATATATACATATATATACATCCTATATATATATAATTGTACCAAATTTTTATTATAGTATTATTACCTCCGCCGAAGGAAGTATTGTTTTTCACTGGCGTTTGTTGTTTGTCAGCAGGATAACTCAAAAGTACTGAACGGATTCGGATGAATTTTGTGGAGTTGTTGGAAATGCCAAAAGGAACAAGTGATTCAAGTTTCTCTGAGTGCAGAATTAAGATGCAAAACGAGTTAAATACTAATAAATATTTCAAGTTAGCCTACTCTGCCAATAGATGTCCCTGTGCTGTGAAATCGGGTGCGGGATCGTCTTCCTCTCGGAATTTCCGTCGAGGGGAACCCTCCCCCGTCCCTCTACGCCGCCCCAGTCGTGAAAATCCGCCTCGGAAGGCTCATAAGGACCCCGTGACGGCGGAGGTTTGCACTCTCTGAGTTTTATATGCCTCTAGTATTAAGTCGCTAATAAAACAGTAGGACAGTTTTGCAAAATATTTTCAACTATAAGTTGGTTTTGTAATTTTATATAATCATAACTGTCAAATAATACAACCATAAAGGTATTTGGAGTTGTCTATTTATCGTTTGTAAATGAATAGTGATATATGTAAATTTTTTGTTGGTATTCAAGTTTAAAAATTAATATCATTCTCAAGTAGTTCATTCAAGGGAGTGCGATAGCCATGTGCGTTGAGGCAACATTTAACTCTCAATGTTGGAGGCGCAGGTTCGAATACTCCCGACATGGCGAGGGTCAATTTTGGTCAACAATCTCATGGAATAGATCCTATGTTCGATATACTCAATTTAATGCTATAAAGCTTATTTCTATCCTGTTGGATGTAATTCTATCTAACGATATAGTCAAAAACAATCATGCTTATGAAGATTATATTCAGTGTTCTTTTCAAAATGTTACAAATCATCGATTTCACAAACAATATTATTTAAAAAAGAGTAACAAAAGATTATTTTTTTACTTACATCTCAATAGCTAGGTCCTTATTTATTAGCTTAAAAGCAATACATGTACATATACGAGTATAATACCTTTTAAAGACCTCACTGTAACTCCTACGAATTTCCTAGAATTGATATCGGTAAACAAACAAAAAAGTACAACTAGTCATCAAATAAAAGAAATCAAAATAAAATGTTTATTCAAAATTATAAAGAATTTTCTCGAATATAAAAGAAGAACAAAAAAAATGTTATTGGACACGTTTTATAAAATAGATTGAGAGCAAGACAATATTGTTTTTCCCCACTCAGATGCAGTTTTATCCGAAACTTTATGGTACAATGGAATAAAAGTGTGGATATGAACAAGCATCAAGGAATTAAAATTATTCCTCTAATGTACAATATTTTCTACGAGGTTGATCCATGTTGACCTTTCCGTTGAATCTTCAGCAATAAGAGTAGTCCAGCGCGCTTTATTTATTTATTTGGTGCACATTTTCTTGAGTCGACATCTGCTTTTACACAAAATATCTGCATTAAGCTGAAAAGTAAGTAAACATAGATACAGACCATAGTTATACTTAAATATATATATTTTCTATGAACAGGAGCCAAACTTGTCTGTCTAATTGTATAATCTCATACCAGGGACCTTGATTGCCTCCGATTTGGCTATCCAGCTCCGAGATCATTGTAGAACACTATAATTATATATCTCCGAGCATTGTATGAGACGCTCAAACATTTGCCAAGATTAAGTACATGGAATGTGCAGATATTCTAGGAATTACTAATGTTTAGGGAGGGAGATAGTGCATGCACCTTGTAGAAATTTCCTTATTGACAATAACGGGGATTTGAAGTAGGGATTGGAAATTTTAATTGTATTAAGTAGAGGTAATACCTATACTTAATATATTTAGAAAACATTAGTATAAAAGTAAAAATAGAAAAGCTTATAAAGTTAATAAAAAACTGATGGATAATTGCCAAGATTTATATTTTTTCAATTTTTTTATAAAATATTCAAAGTTGAAGCCAAAAGAACAATAACAATCAAACGATACAATAAAAACAAGCACTCAAAATTATCATGAATAAAAAACACTATAAATTTTTATAAATATATATGTATATATATATACACTAAAAACGATTCTCTTCTAAAAACATTTTTTACGATTTTTACTTTTTCATGTAGCAAACAAATATTTTTTGTCTTTTAAAGTGTCAATTAAATTCTTAATTTGTATACTATAAGAGTCATAATGAACGGAAAAGAAGTACGGCGACTCAGTGTTTTAAGTTGTGTTCAACTCTCAATGTTGAGGGTGCAGACCGACTCCCGAGAGAGGAATGCCAATTTTGGTCTACCTCATTGGTAAGATCCTAGATTCGAGAGACTAATTTTCACACTTGTATACTTATTTATATCCACTAAAACACTAACATGATTCATGATGTTAAAATGGAAAATCCTATAGTTCAATGCTTTTCTTGTGAATCTACAAGCAAATAAAATATTAAAAAAATATTTTTTCCAAAATAAAGTAATGAAATTTAAAATTGATCCTTGATGATAAAAATAGTACATAGCCTTCGGTAAAATATTATAATGAATTTGCTTGTCATAATGGAATAATGTTCGAACGTCGATGCATTAAAAAATTCCTGTATTTTTTGATGAGTCATAAAAATCGCGTGTCTCATTGTTCTTATAATCTGCCTCGTTAACTATTAAAAACTTGGCCATATCGAGTCCATGAGGATTAGAAAGGTCAAATGTATACTTTTATTTTGCAATTTTTGTGCATCATATTTAACTGAATGGTACTTAACTTTTAATTAATCTCTGTAAAGTACCGACAAGGCCTGTAAGGGATTTCTTTTTCTTATTTGTACCTAACTTATGCTTATGAAAATATCTACATAAATAAGGATTATAATTTAAAAAAATATAATTAAATGTCCTTGTGTAAAAAACTTAATAAATAATTTAGTTAACAAGACGGGACTTTATAAGACTTTTGAATAGGTTGGCTATATGTATAATGCACAAAAAATATGAAATTTCAAACAATAAATTCCACGTATCCTAAAAATTTAGTTTGATAATAATCATTTTCATATGTTTCCAGTGCTTTTTTCATGTATTGAAATAAAAACTAATGAACTAAACCCCAATTTTGAGTCCGTGCTTTGACGAAATACTTTTCTTAACAATTATTTAAACAATATTTATTGAATTTCAACTATAACATTATCAGGATTTTCTTTTTATTGCCTACATGGTTCGACAGAATTGCATGCAACTGGATATGAATATAGTGTGTAAATTAGTCTATCGAACCTAAGATTTTTCAATGAGATAAGCCTAAAATGACCATCCTTTATCGGGATTCGAACCTGCGCCCCCAACATTGAGAGTTGAACACGCCTTATCGAACATGGCTATCGTACTCCCTCTAATATTATCCGCCGAAGGAGGTATTGTTTTTGGCGTTGGTTTGTTTGTTTGTCAGCAGGATAACTCAAAAAGTGGCAGAACGGATTCGGATGAAACTTTGTGGAGTTGTTGGAATTGCCAAAAGAAACAAGTGATTCAATTTTGGCATCTCTGAGTGCATAATTAAGATGCGAAATGAGCTAAATACTAATAAGTATTTCAAGTTAGCCTACTCTGCCAATAGATGTCGCTGTGCTGTGAAATCGGGTGCCGGGAGCGTCTTCCTCTCGGAATTTCCGTCGAAGGGAACCCTCCCCCGTCCCTCTACGCCGCCCCAGTCGTGAAAAATCCGCCTCGGAAGGCTCATAAGGACCCCGTGACGGCGGAGGTTTGCACTCTCTGAGTGTATATATGCCTCTAGTTCTCATTGTTTTTAACAATTTATGACTCTATACGGTAGGGATATCCATTATATTATGTATGCCCTATGTTCTTATATGTCAATACAATCGAAAGGACTCCTAATAACATAACTAATATGTGGCCACATGCAATATTTGTTGGTTTTCACATTAAAAATAAAAAAATCACATTGCGTAAATAATACGTGAAAAGACATTCAATATTTTTGTTTCTTTAACAAGGGAGACTCAAAGTTATCAACTGTAGTGCCTAAAAGCTTTAAACAAGATGAATTGAAACCAAAGTTACCCCTTTCTTACTATCAACTGGCCAATAGCTTGTCCCTGTTTCTCAATGATTGGCCGTCTCATCAATTTTGTTTAATATATGACTCTTCATGAGCATCAATAAAAAAAGATGAAATAAATACAATATCATATTGAAAAAACAAGAAATTAGATAATTTGCCTCATATTTTATAAGTATATCCATTTGAGTGATGAGTCCTCCTTTTATTATGTCCTAAGATATTTGAAAACGTCATATTTTGGTGACATTGATCTAAATTTGTCAGCCTTTCCATAAATGCCCTTTTTCTTACTTATTTCAATTGAACTGCTTTATATGTATACAATTTTGATACTGATGAATGTTAAAAAAACTCCTTATAATTAATACATTCAAAAACATTGTGTAGCAGCTTAAAATAGAAGAAATCATCACAGAGAAAATACTTAAATAATTTATTGATTATAGATCTGGTTCCAAATACATCGGATTTTATCCGTGGTCCACCAGTTAAAAACCCTTCTCTGTTCAATGTTTCCTCTCCACAAAATAAGAAGACTGTTATTGTAGAAGTGTTTACAAAAAAGTAAAACATATGCTATATTGATGAACTTAAAAAATAATGATTTTTAATGTTCTTTTTAGTTTTTCCTCATTACTTTAACAAAATTAATAAGTATTTCAATGCATATTTATTATTATTATTATAAGTCTAGCATTCTAATATAGAAGAACAGAATCCCCTAAAGGCACAAAACGAGCACCCTGGCCTAAAGTAAGTAGGAAGACTCATTTGGGAAACCCCGATATGATTTTTTATATGAGTCAAGAAAAAGGGATTTGCAGACAAAACACGGGGATTGCAAAAAAGTTTATTGACTCACATGAATAGGCTTTTCCCTACTCCGTTTTCATGTACGTTAGCTTAGTATTCCCATGACGCATATATTACTTCATCGCCCTTCATTGACAAGTTAAATGTTGAAAAGTTTTGTTGTTTGTGCAAAAAATAAAAATATATATATATATGTGTTGGATGATGTTGAAATATAAAAGTGTATGTTTTATGTAAATATTACTCTCAAAAATATATATTAAAATGATTTATACAGTTTATTTTCATGCAAAAATTAATATTCACTTCTTACATAATACAAATGTATTGAAATACAAATAATATGCTTAAAGTCTCAGTCAGTAAAAAATAAAAATGCAGCTCAATGAATTTAGGTGGTTAGAGAATTATCGTAACATACATTTTTATGTATTCTGTAGGATTTTTTTAATTTCACAGTTCTTAAAAAATACATACAAAAACATTATCGTTTTAATTTTTACCTCTATAAATAACTTTCTAATTAAAATTACTGATAATTAAATTACATTACAACGATATTATCTAATACAAATGATATCTAATTAAAATCCTTATAATAGTATAAATCATTATATCACAGAAAATTATATAACACAGATGGCAACTAATTAAAATCTTTATATCTTTTAAAATTATTCTAATAAATTTTCTATGACTCAGCGCTACCGATGGGAAGCATTTAATTTCTTCCGACGCCCTGGTCCACGAATTGTCGATAAGGGAAGGTATCTTAAGGTCTAAGGCAGCGTACCTTGCCGCAGCCGATAGAAGAATTGCCTTCAATTCCCAGGGATGAAGGGGTTCATTCGTTGTAATCCTTTTCGCGATGTGGGCCTTTGCGTTGAGGACTCCAAAGTTGATCGCTTTTGTAGTCGAAGAACAGCTACCACTGTATAAGCCAAGGTGTACAACAGCTTTACAGTACTTGTACTGTCGCCCTTAATTGACCATTTAAATGTTTGCTCTCGTTTTGAATATATGAATAAACAAAATTTGGAAAGTTTCTTATTTGTGATATATATATATATATATATATATATATATGTTTGGAGATGTTGAAATATACAAGTGTATGTTTTATGTAAATAATATTCTCAAAAAATATATTAAAATGTTTATACAGTTTATTTTCATACAAAAAAATAGTATTCATTTCTTCGATAATACAAATGTACTGAAATACAAGTAATATACTTAAAGTATCAGTCGCTAAAAAGGAACAATGCAGCTCAATGAATTTATGTGGTTATAGAATTATCATAACACACATACTTTTGTATTATGTAGGATTTTCCAACACAGTTTCGAACAACTTTATTAAAATATTTTTGGCTTACCAATATAGGTATGATATGAAATAGTAATTAAATAATACAAAAAATAAAACATTCTAATAACCCCTGTATATGCTAATAAAATTTAAATATGATAATGTAAGGTTAAAATATGAAAAAAAATATGAAAGTGCAAACCTCCGCCGTCACGAGGTCCTTATGAGCCTTCCGAGGCGGATTTTTCACGACTGGGGTGGTGTAGAGGGACGGGGAGGGTTCCCTTCGACGGAAATTCCGAGAGGAAGACGCTCCCGGCACCCGATTTCACAGCACAGCGACATCTATTGGCAGAGTAGGCTAACTTGAAATATTTATTAGTATTTAGCTCATTTTGCATCTTAATTCTGCACTCAGAGAGGCCAAAATTTAATCACTTGTTCCTTTTGGCATTTCCAACAACTCCACAAAGTTTCATCCGAATCCGTTCCGTACTTTTGAGTTATCTGCTGACAAACAAACCAACAAACCAACGCCAGTGAAACAATACCTCCTTCGGCGGAGGTAATAAGATGTTCAAAAAATTAACAAATGAAGTTCCTTTAAAACATAGGTCATTATTTCATCCAGGGTAACTTTTGATATTTTTTATTCTTCATAATGTTTTTATTACGTATAATGAAGCGAAGGAATACTTAGGTTAATAAACTAAAAAACGAAAATTGTGTTATAATGTGTCACCACCCTCTCTTTTTCAGTTTGTAAAAGCTTAGTCCTAAATGATTTAGAAATAGTAGCTTTAGCTCAGGATTAAAGATTTGTGAAACCCACAATGGAATCCCCAGGGCCACACAAGCAGTATATATAAATGGTCAATTGCATAAAATTGATAGTTGTTCCTTTAAGATTTGCATCCAAAGCTATATTAATAACAAAAAGTTTTATATGATTTTGGTTGCTATCATATTGCAATCAACTTTGAATATATATATATGTTATCTAATGTAGATATTTGAGGTGTACTGCTACATTATCTGTTTTATCACCACCTGCCATCGAGTTCGGAGAATGCCATAAAACTTTGCTTTATGAATATTTCATAACATGTAAACGAACCTTATATTGAAGTAATATATTTTTTTTAATAGTTTTAATCCATATCAAAGCTTATTGCTCATTATTTCTCATCTTTTTGGGAATAAGAATTTAGGCAAATTTTCTTTAAATTTAACGATGAATGCTAACGTCTACAAATAGATTTCTGCTCTAATTAACGCTTATAATATCTATTAGACAACAACCACTCCGAGAAAGTAATTATAATTAATGTTTTCTTGCAAATGAAATAATAGAAACGAGTGAAAGAAGAAAAATGAATTTACAAATTTACTGCAATCATTCAATTTGATAAAATAATGTATATACATATATAATATATATATATATATATATATATCAGTCAAACAGACAAACATACACACACATTTTAAGCACATATATATCCAGACACCAAGAGACGACGTTAAAATATACATAAATGAAGAGAAAGAACTATTTTATATTCAGAAAAACTTTATTTTTTGATTTAATTTAATTTTTTTGTAGGATTTCTATGTATACATACATATGTATATATTATTAAAGCAAAAGCAAATGTATATATATAAGTATATATATTTTATGTATGTATGTATTCTTTTAAAACGGAATAGAGTTAAACAAGGACATAGTATTTAATCTTATATTTCTCCTTCTGTGTATAGCATATTATTTAAAAAAGCATCAATGCCTCTGGATATAAAGGTCTTCATTAATAAAAGTAATGATTATGATGATTTAATTTAAATAGTAGAGTATTAAAAAAATCCCCTCGCTGGAAGAAAGTGCAACGTGGACGTCTGCCGGAAGAATCATTAAGTATATCCCTCCAATATCAACAACTGATAAAAATTATTTCAATAAATTATAGTAATGTGTAGCCTCTGCATCTTTCTATGTTCTATTTTTGATATTTGTGTTCAGAGTTTTTAAAATATTTAATAGTTGTGTAACTAATTTTAAAATTATTTTAGAAGATATTTTGTTTTATTTTATATTTATAGAATATTTTATAGTTTGTGTTCCACCCCACAGCAAAAAATTTAAACTATAATGTTTTTTTTATTTTTTTATAACACATTTGCTCTGGGCTCTATGTAAATATCTCATTTTTATTTATTTACATAATAAACGAACTGTTAAATATTTATGTTTTAATAGAGTATTAGTTTTATTATATATTATAATATTCTGTAGGAGACACTTTAAATATTACAATAATAACTTTTATCTTCATATTATGGTAAACACAAATAAGTTGATTCGGACTAATCAATCTCACGAACAGGACATTGTCTGAATTTGGAAAGATATCCTTATTTTTACAATTCAACCCAAACTACAAACAAAAAAATCTATAAGCTTAAAATATGCAAAACTTCAAATTTTGATAAAATATAATATAAAATTACTTCTTTCAAATATTTTGGGCATTCAAATCTCCCGGTTTTTTAAATATTTTTTTGCAAAACAAAGTGTATGTTTTGAATAAAAGTCAACATTGTGCTTCAGTTTAGGATTATAGTGTTGGTAACTAACAAAGTTATACTAACATGCTTAAGTTATATTGTAATTTAAAATGTAGGAGTTACTTTATTTGAGCCAAGAGAGAAAGATACGAATATAAGTATTATTATTTACAAATGAAATAATATTTTTTTTTTGTTTGAGGTTTGCTGTGTTTGCCTCTTTGTAGAGATATGACTAATTAAAAATGGTTTCTTTTTCTATAGGATATTCAAGTGATGTTATTATTAATAAAAATAATTAGATTTGTTGAAGAGATATTATGTTCATGAAGCATATTTGAAACTTACCTACCTACATATAGACTTTTTAATGGCTTGATATTTTGACTACCATATGATTAATAGAAATAACTCCTAAATTGCTTCAACTATGCTGCACAAAACAATTATTATTAGATAACACGCTAAAATTCATGTATAAATTAGGCATTACAAAGATAAATGAATTTCTTATCAACTTAATCGCTAATTAAAACATAACGATATAATACTAAAATGTATATACAGATATACAAACTTATATCCATTTCAATACAGAAATAGTTAGCAAACAAATTTATATATGAGAATAGTGAATCTATTTATTTTCATGGATTTGAAGCCACTTTTCAGTATATATATATATTATATATATATATTTTTCAAATATTTGAATATTAGCCATTGAGTATATTTATATGTATATATTGGTGACAAAGAAGTACGCCATACAAAGTTATGAACAAAATCGGTCAACATTACGAGGTCGCGCAAAGAGGTCAAAGTTTTAAAAATTTAGTAAAAATATAGTTTCCCGCCAATTTCTTCAAAATGGTGGACGTTACATGACTTCTAATAATATATTATTAATTTAAAGGAATCTAATTTACTACCAGACGTATGTTTTGATGTTTTTTAATAAAACAAATTTTCAGTAAAACAAAGCAAGAAAGGGAGGAGTATTGTTGCTTATTTCATAGTTTTTTGTATCAATTAACTTCACTCGCCTTATAGATGACTTGTTCGCTTCAAGTAAATAGTACTTTTAAGTTAGTAAACTTAGATGATAAATCCAAAAATGACCTTGGTTGCATTCTATCAGTTCGAATTCAGTACAATCTGAGTTTACATCATATGATTCAGAGCCTTATTGACCTATAAGAAATCGATTATGAAAAAAATACTAATATTTGTTTCTTAGATTTGCGTCAAGGTATCCTTTCAATTTTACTTTGTCTCTGACGCATACATAATCCATTATATGCGTCATTTTGTACGCAAATAGCTTTTTAAAGGTACATATAACTCTCTACTTATTAAACTCACATGATTTAGTATACCAAAATATTAAAGCTGGTTAACCAAGCTTTCATTTGATATGTTTGGTGTTCTAAAAATCGCCATACTTTAAGAGATATAAGCAAATACGTACTGTCCCCCAAAATTGATCTTTTGATATGAGAATATACGATTACCATTGGTAACGCCAGTTAGTGTTGCCTGGATAGCAAGAAAAAAAAGGGAGAGAAGGGAGAAAAATACCCCTCCCTTCTCTTTCTCTTCTATCCAGGTAACACTAACACTATTACCAATGGTAATCGTATATTCTCATATCAAAAGATCAATTTTTGGGGGACAGTACGTATTTGCTTATATCTCTTAAAGTATAGCGATTTTTAGAACACCAAACATCAAATGAAAGCTTGGTTAACCAGCTTTAATATTTTGGTATACTAAATCATTCAATTTAATAAGTAGAGAGTTATATGTACATTAAAAAAAGCCTATCTCGCGTACAAAATGACGCATATAATGGATTATAAATGCGTCAGAGACAAAGTAAAATTTGAGAGGATACCTTGACGCAAATCTAAGAAACAAATTATTATTTATTTTTTTCATAATCGATTTCTTATAGGTCAATACAGGCTCTGAATCATATGATGTAAACTCAGATTGTACTGAATTCTGAATTGATAGAATGCAACCAAGGTCATTTTTGGATTTATCATCTAAAGTTTTACTAAACTTAAAAGTACTATTTTACTCTGAAGCGAACAAGTCATCTTCTACAGGCGAGTGAAGTTAATTGATACAAAAAAGCTATGAAATAAGCTAACAACTACTCACTCCCTTTCTTGCTTTGTTTTTACTGAAAACTTTGTTTTATTAAAAAACATCAAACATACGTCTGGTAGTAAATTAGATTTCCTTTAAATTAATAATTATTATTGAAGTCTGTAACGTCCACCATTTTGAAGAAATTGCGGGAAAACTATATTTTTACTAAATTTTTAAAACTTTGACCTCTTTGCGCGACCTCGTAATGTTGACCGATTTTGTTCAAACTTTGTATGTCGTCTTCTTTTATCACCAAGAAACAGAAAATCCACTCAATGGCTAACATTTCAAACATTTGAAAAATAAGAACAACCCTAATATATATCATATATAAATTATGGTTATATATCTATATGTTTATATATATATTATATCATAATATATATATATATATATATATATATATATATAATATATTATATATATCGATATATATCTAT
>CP045897.1:25353270-25391774 GCA_013387185.1 Caligus rogercresseyi
CGAGTAAATTAAGTATCATAAGTGACATTTGCTTCTCAAACATTCATTAGTTAAGAAATAACTGACAATTATTATTTTACATCTAAGATTTCCGGTTTACATCGATATCCTTAAGAAGCCCCATAGATAGGTAGAAACTATAGGCAAAGCACCTCCTCTCTTTTCATTATCCCTATGACTCCACATATTCACAATTTAATGATTAAATAATTCAACAGTAGATCAACAACTATAATAATAATAATAATCACTATTCTTGCCTCTGTCATGTTTGTTTCAATAGATAATAAGAAGAATAAAAATAAATTGATGTTGTTTTTGGAGCCTCCTGTGGGCTTCAAGGAAGTGTTTCATTGACTTGCTCACTGTTGTAGCTAAATATTCATTGTATATAAAATATGTGTACACACTCACGCACAATGACATGAAGGCCTACTTAAAACTTTGTTTTGCATGACTTAAACCTTCCTTCTTCTTCTTGTGTCCTACTACAGTGTATATTGCTTGCTTTGATTCACATGGATGTGGATCAGCAGATAAAAACAGAAGCCAATCAAAAACCCATTTTGGGTTGTTGTAAATATATATTCATACTTGATATTCATTTTCATACTAAAGCACACTTCAACTGGACTTTCTATTAGTGAGGTCACATATATGTATACAAGCTTCCACCACCAATATTATTATTTGTTCAATGTGTCTCCTTCCTTCATTGACAAAAAATCCTGCTACTACTCATATTGTGTACGTATACTTTGTTCTTTCATGTTGCATGATACGAAGGGGTATTCTCTGCCCCCCCCCCCCTCCTCCTTTCTTCTTGCATCTAATTAAATATACATGCAATGGCCCTAACTCACACATACATATTTTATACCTTTGCAATATCATTCGACCATTGATTTTATGTGTCTTAGACAGAGGGGACAATGCCCTACTGCATTGCTTTTTAAATATTATTCGCATGCATGCCATTTCTTTCTACTTTGTTTATTTAGAGACATTCATGATGTTACATTTAAAAGGGCTTATTGCAATAACAAAAGAGTATTTTAATATAAAATTCATTTGAGATGGTTGAGTACTACAGTCGGCCCTCGCTACTTTCGCCCCTCGACATCTCGCAGTTCTTTTACTACGCGACGACGGCTTGGCTCCCGTTTTACAATGTGGGGGTACTAAAATTAAGAAATATTCAGTGGTTTTTAAGATATTTGAGGTTGAAACTAGTTAATCTTCGAAAAAGTAAGATGGTGGGCCCAAAAAAGGTCCGGCCGCGTACATGTATTCAGACGCACGTAGGACAACAAGCAAAATGGCGGTAGGTTTAAACGCCGGGTGATGTCAAATCTCTCTAAATTTCAGTATATATCAATATCGCGACCCTCATATATATCGCGGTGGTCGTGTAGTGGATCCGGCCGTCCTTACTTTGCGAGGGACGACTGTATATAACAAACAGCTCAAATCTTTTTTCTATTCAAATACAGAACTATTTAAATATATAAATTGTCCTTTGTTATAAAATAGAGTATTGCTTAGACTTACATTGTGGCTTGCAAAATAAAGAGATATTTTGTACTTATTCAATTTGAAGAAAAGGCACATCAAACTCATCCATTTTGACTTATCCGAAATTGACTGCATCAATCTCTATCAATAAGTAATATATTTGGCTACCAAAATATAGAGATCCTCACAGTTATAAATATTTGATTTCACGTTTGAATATTTGGTAAAGTCTCCCTGGACATCATATGCCAAAAAAGTAAACACAATGGAAGGATAAAATATAGACCAAATTGTTATAAGCTTCATCATATTTGCTTAACCCATGTTAAAGGCGGTGGAGGCGACATCAGGCTTCTACTTCCTTATTATAACATGATCCCAGGCTAATTATAGGCACATTCTCATGGATGGCTATGGCAGCGTATTATGATCTCCTTAATACAACAATGGAATCAAGGAACCAACCACTAATGAGACTCACCACAGCTACTCCATCCGAAAAAATCTTCTCCTTGACTTAACCAGGACAACCTACAAGGTACTTTATGCCATTCAATTTTACGAACCATATAATTATTATTTAATCAGGTTACTTCATTGTGTTCCTGACTCTCAAGGACAAGAATAAGTCACGATTTCGAACTACAATCATATATATATATATTTGCTAACAAGGAGCACAATATACCATTTGATGGATCAAAGTCTTTCAAATAGTCAAATCAATTTTATGCTATATGTGGAATTGAGTGGTAAGGTGTGTGTGAATGGACTATCTCTTTGTTACTATTCCTATCAGTGCTAACAAAATGATTTTTTTGGGGAAGGCATATTTCTTACGACCCTGAAAGTGAGCAAATCATAAACATAAAATTTTCTTTTTTGCACTTGTAAGAATATGAATATGATGTACAGTCTCTTATTGCGCTTGTAAAGATTTTTTTTGTACAAAATACAACTTTACTTCAATTATTTCTTTTTTAATTTATTTTTTCCCATATTCCAACCTTGTAAATAGTTTTAAAGAAAAAGTGAAACTCTTGCATCATACTTCACAACAACTCTGTATAGGTAAATTTAATAAATCATGGACACTAGGATCAATAACAGAGATCTTTCATATGGGTCCCCATCACAACAAAATACATTTTATAACTTCAAAAATACAAATTTCGATCTGCGGATGAGTTTTTGTATTATGACGATTGTATAATATATGTGATTCATTTGTAATTGTATAAATTAATTTGTTGTCGGTATGATTAAATGTTTACATGAAATATAGTTGTACTTGGTACAAAAAAATAAACAGAGATCCTATAAGACAATCATAGTCCCATTTTATTCACATTCCCTCCACATGTCTCCAACACGGCCTCTAAACGGGACTGAAGTTTCGTTAAGAACCTTTGCAGCCTCATATGGCCAATTTCAAGACCACCACAATATTTTTTATGGGTGTGACCACTTTATCTATTTCAAACTTCAAATCTGGGGAGTTGGAGGATCAGGTATGGGATCCAGAGGTGTAAGGATCCTGCTTTTGCACAAAAGTAAAAGGCACCCACAACTATCAACCATTGAGCATAAATATTGAATTGATTTGTTATTCAGCCAAGGAAGTAAAATATTTAGAATGCTCGTTATTTATTTATCTTTTTGTAAATGATGTGTTTATTTCCATTAAATTAATATGTAAATGATGTTTTCCCTTATCAGCTCCATCTTTAAAAAAAATATTGTTATCATTCTATTTATAATTATCTCAATTACGGTTTCTTATGTTGAATATCCATAACATCACACTCAATACTCATATTATTATTTTGAATATGGCAATGAAGGATTTTAATTCTAAATATTAATCAATACAAAGCTTAATTTGTGTTATTAATAGTTAATGATTCATAAATATTCATAGGGCCTTGACAAGAGGATGAATGCGTTTAATGGTGCTTGTCACACTTTATTATTTATGATACTCATTCAGATATGAAAACTTTGGATGCTGATAATAATTTATTAGAACCACTTAAGGCGCCAATAATAAATTTTAAACTCAATCCAAAATTTTCTACTATGTTCAGTTGCTTTATAGCTCGTATATTTGAAAGTTTCTTATAGATAAGTCCCGGTTATTATAAGATTCTTAAAGATGACTGTCATATAACACTTTTATAAGAAGTTACAATTTTAGAGAACCATTTTGAAACATATTATAGAACATAACTTCTTTTCAGAAAACAATCAAAATAATTTTATGTTATAGCTTTATAGTTATATTGTTCAGTGGAAGATTGCTTGACTCTCTATGTTAATGGTCCAGGTTCGACTTCCAAGAGGGGAAAGTCGATTTAAGTGAATCTCATTGAAACTGTCTAAGGTTCCATAGGCTTTTTTCATAGTGGTTATAATCACATGGATTCAAGTCTATCGAACCAAATAAGCCAAAAAATAATAATAAACTAAAGGATGTTAATCTTCAAAAATGCTTCATCAGAATGGATTTGAAGTGTGCATTGTTGCCTTATATTTTTTTGCGGCCTTTGACCTTTTGGAATCAGAAGTTCTTCTTGAAAAGCTCAAATGGCAGGTACGCCAAAAAGCTGATGTTCTGCTACCTAACGGGAGGGCGACAGCAGATGAATTGGAACGGCCAATGGTCCACTTTCCAGGGCATAAAGTACAGCATCAGGCAGGTTCAGTGATTGCCCTCCCTACTTTTCAAATGTCCAAGGACTCTATCTTAACCAAGTCAAGCTCAGATGCACAACTTGCCATAAGCGATTCGCACGTGTTTTGCTGGGAGTTCGGATAGCTGATCGATTGCCTGTTGCTGACCTTTTAGACAGTCACATCTCGAATCCACAAACGAGATCATAGTGAAACAGGCAACTATATCCGTTTGGAAGAAGGCTATCAACGTTCCCTACATGCTTGAGGGGATGGATGTGGCATATGTCTCAATTAGTCTCAATATGTCCTTATTGATTTCGTTTTGTATATTATATTTTCATATTTGCTTCATTGCCCTCATCACTATCAATTCTAGAAATCTAATGTATTTCTTACAGATATTAAATCCATATACTTCAAATAATAAGTATTGATTCCTAACAATTCCCTCTCACAGTCATGTCTAGCCAGATACAAAGAACCTCTGCTGAATTTATCTTCTTCTTCAAATTTAATTGACATTTAACACCAGGATGCGAGAGATATGTAATAGAGTAAGACAAATACTTTTATTCATACTTACATCACTTCACGGAATTCAAATCTTACAATATGTTTGAAGCCCCCTCCACCTTGTCTTGATGACATTATATGTTTATATATATATATATATATATATATAGAGAGAGAGATTCTTTGTCAAACAAAAGTTGGTCATTAACAAAACTATCAGTAGGTATGTTGAAGTTCTAATGTTGTTCTCATATATTATTATGTTACATAATATCCATTTCCAGCCCGGGTCAAACTCTAAGTATTTTGAACCGCATTTGTACTTCCCAGAAATAATTATGCTCATATGTGTGTGTGTGTGTGTTTGGTAGCTCCTTTTCAAGAGAAAAGGGTATTTAATGTTCATCGTCGTCAATATAATTGGTGACTACACAAAAAACCTAACTTGGCCTTAATTGAAATAGGATAGACTTAATTAGTTCTTCTGTAGGTTCTTCGTTCATTATAGGTATGTGTATGTAATGATGTTGATGGATAGAGTTGACTCTATAGGATTGCTCATGCCTTTAACTTTGTTTTTCTATTAATTAAAGCTATCGTATTCATGTTTGTTACATACTTATTTAGTTTAAACTATTAACCCACTGTTTTGATTTTTACAGTGTACGTAGTATTTTCGGATACTACGTACATTGTAAATTAGTTTATATCGTGTAAATAGAACATCCGTCTTCCCAAACGTAGGCTTAAAATAAAATTCAGACAAATTTGGGTAAATTTATATTTTATTTGTCCATACCGATTGAGAACTATGTTTTTATCTTGAGACAATCAAGCTTTTTATTGTAAGGTCCGTAACATTGGGTCTTTTTTTGCAAAAATATAAATGTTGAGCATCAATAAGTTCGTAGAGGACCTTGTCAAGGCCTGGAGGACTCTTAAGGCGACCAAATGAATGGTCTACAGCATCTGCAAAATCAAATTTACCGCATTTCAACATTTGTTAAGACTTAAAAGAACTCTTCAGATAAGAAGAACAGGAATGAGAGGACCTATATCTATCTATAATCTGAGTGTTTTTCCTACATACAGATATATATATATATATATATATATATATATATATATATATATATATATATATATATATATATATATATATATATATATATATATATATATATATATACATACAGGTGGTAAGATCAAATCCAGCGGTTTTCAGGACATCCTTTAACAATGATTACGTCATCCGATCCGCGCAGCTGATTTTTTAGCAGACAGCCGACATATGAGAGATCATTTCAGTGAATTTTATCATCGTCATGGCCGCATATGGAAATCTACAGTCTGTTATCTGGAACGAGCAATAACGCTATCCACATTCTTTGTATAAATGGCAGCACCATCAACAACACCCATGTCTCTGAGCTGCTCGGGATCGACAGAAGAAGGGTTGCTGATCTCAAGCAGCAGCTGAAGGATACCAGGGACCCTCGTGCTGTCGTCGACAAGGCCCGCAAGGCCAGGACCCCCGACTTCATCAGGAGGGTGTCAGACATCTTCGAGCACGACCCCAGCAGGTCCATCAGGGATGCCGCCAAGGAGCTGAACGTTTTCACGTAACTTTGTTGGCCTGTGTGAATGAGGATTTGCGATGCCACAGCTACAAACTCAAGGTTGGCCAGCTGTACGACTTCGTCCCCAAGACCTACTGGCCCCTAGCTCCCCCAATTTGAATCCTATGGACTATTTTTTCTGGGGCTACCTAGAGCGACACACCAACTGACTGGCTCACAATACCAAGGATGCCCTAATCAACTCCATAATGAAGCAGGCCAGGAAGTTGGACAGGGCACTGGTGGCCAAGGCCTGCTCCACCTTCTGCGCCAGGATCCAGCACATCATCGATGCAGAAGGCGGATGGATTGAATAAGTAGAATTTACAAATCTGTACGAGCATTTTAATGTCCAATAAATAAAATTGAACAGACTTTATGTGTATTTTAAGTTGAGAGAAGAAAAACGCCGGATTTGATCTTACCACCCTGTATATATATATATATATATATATATATATATATATATATATATATATATATATATATATATATATACATTGTCAAACATTGATATAATAAAAACTTCTGTAAATGATTCCTAAGTAAATTAAATAAAAAAACTTATTTAAGGTAACTAAGATGCAAGCCATCAAATCGCAATTTTATTAAATACATTCATTCATTTGATTAGTAAATTAGTTAAAGCATACCGAACCAAAGTAAGTAGTGGATTTGAAATTTATGTAAAGTAACATTCATATCAACCTCGGGATTGCAAAATTTAATACTACTAAATAATTAATTAAACAAAGCATTTTTAAACAGATGTAAACCTTTACCTGTAACAGACTCCAATAAAAGTCTTGCGATATTTTTAGCTCACATGCAACACATAGCATAATCATATATACACATAACAATTATAATATAATCGCTCCATCATATATTTTTTCTTTTAATTTCATAGTGTTGAAACGGTAAGAGTTGTGTTGTATTTACTTTTTAATGCATTCAAGCATAGGTATCGTTTTTTGGCGATTGCTGAAATATAAAAGTTGAGTTTTAAATTCATTTCTTTAACTGAGTTTGCAGCTCCTTATTACTGTGTCAATTTTGGAATTGAGTTTGACTTTGATATAACCAAAGTTTTTTTGTTTTAGAAAACGATTTCCTGTCATGTTAACAAAGCATAAATTAAACATCAAGTTTTAGAGAAATAGCTGTTATCACAAAGACCATGGACATATTTGCAAATAAATTAACATTCATTGAAATGTTTGTACAAATTTAATAAAAAATGTTTTGTTTTAGTATTGCTTTTTATATGTTCTATGTATGTGATGTTTTTAAGGTCTTAAAGAGGAAATAATTTTAAACTACAATGTTATTTATGTTTGTTTCAACACAGCACAAATTTCCATTTTTTTTACTTTTAATATATATGTGTATATTGTGTACGTCGTATATATTAAAGAATGAAATAAAGACCTTGCTGAAGAGAAGAAAAAAAATGTCCCTTAGGTTCAACGACAACTTTGAGGCGAGGTCGAATTTGTGGACAAAGTCTCGACTAGATTTGTTAGATATGAAGTTCCACTGCTGATACAAATGAAGGCTTATGTAAGATCCAGCGAGCTAGAAGCCGATATTAAAATTCGAACATGATGATGAAAATAATAGTGTAAACACTAGAATTAAAGATTGTTCATCGGAATTAGGAGTAAATTTCGTCTTTCATAAACAAGTGTATTAAAGTACAAAAGTCCAGGCTCCTTCAGTCTTCCATTTTAATTCTATAAAACTTTTAGTCCCCAACTCTATTCAATTATTGAACAAGTCTTCGCTACATCTTCGCGATAAGATTCGTCCCATATTTCATGAGTGAAGACATTGTTTCTGAAAAGAGGCAAAAAAGGAGAAAATATAAAAGACTATTATTAAATACTTTATTCAAAATGCTCATTTGTATTTTAAACTGAAGCATCTTGAAATTTTTCCAATAGTTATATCTTCCGACCAGAAAAGTTTTTTTTTGCCTCATTACCGTAGGAGAATATCATTCAATCCATTCAAGATGTTATTGAGCATTGTCCAACCTTCAAAATTAATTTTGCTGCCATTTTGAGCTAAAGTATTCGTCTGCTGACTTCAACAGGATTTGGATTCGATATGATGTCAAAAGGTACAACAGAGCTGATTCACATCAGGGCTGAAAATCATTTGCAGTCAAACACATAACGTTTTTAGTTGGGTTATATTGAGTCACTTTAGAGATATGTGTCGGCAACACCGTATTGTGTGCAGTATCTATTTGGTATGACTTTAAGAACCTTACGCAGGGAGGCTGATTTGATTTCGTCAACGAAGTTGGGGACATTTGGTCTGTTGCCAAGTGTGAAGAAAAAAATGACATATTTTGTCTATTCGAGGAGATGAAGACCAAGAGCATCAATTGTTTGGTATATTAAGTCGTTATAAAGTTGTGATTTCTATGTAGTTGTCAACCAACAAGAGTTTGTCGTTGCGCTGATTTGACTTTTGTTTATGTTATAGGGTTTTTCATGATAATATGAAGGTAAGATCCGAAAATTATTTTATACCATAGATAAGGCTTTGAAACATTTTTTTTTTTTTTGGGGGGGGGGGGGCATGAGCCAGCTGTGTCTCCGTCCAAATACGTAACTGTATTTAAATATACATACATCTCAAACATCAAAGCAAATTATTGTATGATAAAATATTTGTCCTTTGCTGATAAAGTGTTTGGAGAGAGAAGAAGAAGTACTTTTTTGCTAATTGAATTATACTATCAAAAATGATAAGATTAAAACAAATATATATACCCATTAAAATATAAAATAGGTCCATTTAACAAATGTCCCTTCCTGCTACCATTACAAACTCTACCCACTCTCTACTCACAAGTCGAAAAAATAACTATATAAATAATTCTTTCTTACAAAATACAGATACAAATAAATAAATAGGCAAAAAAAATAAAGATAAAAATACAAAAAATAAAAAATATATATAACTTTTACATATATAACAAATATAACTTATGTTTTTCCTAACCAAAAAAACAGCTAAACTATTAGACTTGTTGGAATCAAATCAAAATGATTTGAATTAGTACTTGTATGGAACCTCTTAGAATTATTATTTTTGAGGAGTATATATTTAGTGTCTAATAACTGCACATTCTTCCATTGTAACAATCATTGTATTTAATCGTTATATTTTGTTACACTTACAAAAATAATACTTTAATTAAACTGAACTTATATGGATTCTATGCATAGTTTTTTCCTAGCGAAATATTCATTATAAAAAATATATACAGTTCAATTTATTCTAATATAAAATAAGATATTATTTTATACATACATATTTATTCTTAACCTTTTACACCTCTTTCTTATTTATTGTTTCCTGTTTTATTATGAAGATTAAACTTAAGCCCACGTTTATATACCGTCGATTGTTTTAAATGTTTGGGAATAAATACTTTCATTTTTTGCATTATAATATTTTTATCGTCATTAATATACACATTTCAAACCCATCTTAAAGTCAAAATAATCGTAGAATCCTTAATTAACAACTTATAAGCTTGTGATTACAACCAACAGGTTAAAAATTAAACAATAACTTGGTTCTTGCGGGGAACGTCAAAAATTTTATCCTTCAAAATCAAAAGAGTATTTTAAAATTATGAAAAATAGCGAAATATTTTAAATAGTTATGATATATTTATTGATATACCTCTTGTTTAGATTATTTATTATAAACTATAATGTTTTTTTACTTATATATTATATTTTTATATAATTTTTTTACCTCTGCCGAAGGAGGTATTGTTTTCACTGGCGTTGGTTGGTTGGTTTGTTGGTTTGTCAGCAGGATAACTCAAAAAGTGCGCAACGGATTCGGATGAAACTTTTTGGATTTGTTGGAAATGCCAAAAGAAACAAGTGATTAAATTTTGGCATCTCTGAGTGCTTCTTTGAGATGCAAAATGAGCTAAATACAAATAAATATTTCAAGTTAGCCTACTCTGCCAATAGATGTTGCTGTGCTGTGATCTCCTCTTTGATGACGTCAGTTTCTTTTTCTTTCCATGTACCTCTAGAGTGTAAACAATAAAGGAGCAGTATGTAGAGTTAAAGGGACAGTGCGTAGAGGGTTGGAATGACAAAAAGACCAAGTGATTCATTTGGTGGGGATCGGCGGAGGTTTGCACTCTCTGAGTCCTCTAGTTTTATATATTATACAAACAATAAAGAAGTAACGAAAAAAAACATTAACCCTTCTGCTTAAGTGATATTAATTTTAATCAACTATTGAAATGGATGCAACATATTTTGAGTTTCATAAAACATTAAAAATCTAACAGTCCATGTTTTCTTCAACATATTTTTGCATCATGTACACATATGGCTCTAACAAAATTATAGGCAAACAAAGCTATGAAATAAAGCGATGAATTTATTAATTCATCAGGTTTCTTTGTTTTATGGGTTCTTTATTTCGAGTAAATACAGAGGATAATGATGTAAATAAAATTAAGGGATTTACAAGTCAACAATATACATTAAAATGGTGCAGAGTTCCTCGTTTTTTTTCCTTAAAACTTAAAGCCATGAAGTATAAATAGAGGTCACAAATAAGTACTTCCTGCTAGCTCACAAATAAGCATGATTTTTATTAGATTTGATAATAATTTTATTATTTTTTCTTTCATAATCAGATTCATGGTTCATTTATGGAAATATATTTTTTTTTTGTATTTTTATATAAAGAACAATAAAGCCTAAATTGATTATATCTATCACTTTTAACATGAATATGTCCTTGGCACCGCATTCACATTTATGTTATAAATCAATAACTTTTCATAACTCTTGTTCATCAACACATCTTTTTGTTTTTATTGCTTAACACTTGGATTTTAGAGAGTTCTCTAAGGCAAGTGACAAGGACACATAAGTAATTGAGCAGAGGCGTCTGTCTTGCTCATTCTGCACAGTTGTTAGGTCATCTGGATTCGAAAAAATAGTCTCTGGATTATTAATCAATATATGAGTATTTTAAGGCACAGATGATGTTGATGAAAATGATTACAGACTCTCTGTCAACTTTCAATCAAAGTAATGATGTTTAAACATATATATTGATTAAATATATTAATGGGGCAAGGAAGATTCTTGGAAGGAAATCATCACTTTAATTACATAAAAACAAGCCTTATATGAATTTGATATCAGCTCCATTACTAAATCTGGCATTTACACTATTTAAAGCTTTTCCCTAATACATGATCTTTATTCAAATTAAGCATTTAAATAAATAGTTGTGCTGCCCACTTCTTTTACTTCTGTCCCAGCCATCAAAGCGGTGGAAGGAGTAATATTTGGAGCATATGGGTGATGCTAACCCATTTCGGACTGGCTTGTGGCGACCTCGCCTACCTATCAGGAAGCCTATGAGATAGAGCATCTGGTATCCACGGTTCAAAGGGTCCTCTATGCATCAAGAACGGGCGGATCTGGACTCCCTGTGGGTCTTCATCGCCTCGTCGGAAGACATATAGAAACTCTTCGTTCGGTCTCTATGCATCAAACGACAACAATGGGGAGTACAAATGTAAACAATCTATTTTCCCTTCGTATGGACTGAGAAGATCAAGCTGCCACTATTTTATCAACCAGATCTTTTAAATTCCCTTTTATTTTTATTATTACTCTTAATTTCTTGCCTTATGGGCGTATTACTTTATTGCTTTTATTATGTGTTGAGAGTACAAAATTGATATAATGTACGTTTGCAACGTACGGAATGTAAGATACCCTAGAAGAATTAATAATAAGATTATTTAATATAAAAAAAACAATAAAAAAAATAGTTGTGCTGTCTAAGAAGTGAAAAAGTGTTATTTAGCAATATTTTGAAATTGCGAACAAAAATACTATTAAATTATAATAATTGATTTTGTGGTAGATCATATTTGCTGTTGGGTAAAATAGCGAAAAAGGACAAATTACAGAGTTCAATCAATTGATTTAAAAAAATATTTTGTTGCACTTCTCAAATATATTTTTCAAATATATTTTCATGAGCCGAATTATAAGAGCTTTATTGTTAAGTTTTATAAAAAGATAGATAACTTATATATTTTTAATATTATAAGTGGTTCCAAAACTTTATTATAAATTCTCAAAATGCATTTCACTATTTGGTCATGTGATCTCTTCAAATATAAATGTTCTGTCTCGACCAATTTCTTGCTACGAAATAAATAAGAAAAGTAGCCCATTTTTGAAGAACAAACTGGGGA
This sequence comes from Caligus rogercresseyi, assembly GCA_013387185.1. Taxonomy (NCBI): domain Eukaryota; kingdom Metazoa; phylum Arthropoda; class Copepoda; order Siphonostomatoida; family Caligidae; genus Caligus; species Caligus rogercresseyi. The sequence continues at coordinate 25,365,874 of CP045897.1, forward strand.
TACTAGTTATCAATAAATAGATTAATCATTAGTTGCATCTTTTAGTCGAATTTTAATCATCGATTAATCGATAACAGAGCCAAGATTAAGGGCAGGGTGTATCCTTTGGATTTGGGATAGGTAAGTGCATCTTTATTTTATGGGAAATCAAGGCTTTGAAAAATAACGTCATTGGATTATAATTCTCCAAAGTAGTTTGTCTAATTTGTCGACTTTTTATACTAAATCTAATTCCATTGACGTCTCTGACTATTTTTCCACGTCCAAACATGAGCGTATAAGAGAATGAGTACCAGAAAGGATTTAAAAGCGGTAAGGATATTGAAGTTTCATTAAAATACAGACAGAGGGAGCGACCTGTCGATTAATTTCAACCAACAAACTTTTTACATCCCTAAAACAAACTTTTGATTATCCTATTAAATATTCTTACGTGTTTCGGGGTAATTACATATATGGGCCTAAGTATGATTGTATTGATTATATAGGTTATTTGGGATTTAAAAAGTTTTATGATACATCAAAAATTAGTTGTTATTACCATTGTATATTGTTACTTTTTTCATAAATTTCCATATGAAATGTTTCATACACATAGCAAAAATCACGATTTCAAAATTCAATTATTTAAAGCTCCATTTTAAGGTTTCTATACAAAGTATTATCCAATGTACAAGTTCTTGCTAATTTGCAACAAAGTTTCTGTTTGGAATGACATATAAAAAAATATCTTTATTACCTCGGCCGAAGGAGGTATTGTTTTCACTGGCGTTGGTTTGTTGGTTGGTTGGCCGGTTTGTTTGTTTGTCAGCAGGATAACTCAAAAAGTGCGGAACGGATTCGGATGAAACTTTGTGGAGTTGTTTGAAATGCCAAAAGAAACAAGTGATTAAATTTTGGCATCTCTGAGTGCTTCTTTAAGATGCAAAATGAGCTAAATACAACTAAATATTTCAAGCTATCCTACTCTGCCAATAGATGTCGCTGTGCTGTGCTCCCAAAGAGGAGATCACAGCACATCGACATCTATTGGCAAATGACAAAAAGACCAAGTGATTCATTTGGTGGGGATCGGCGGAGGTTTGCACTTTCTGAGTCCTCTAGTTTACATTATGTTTAATTAAAAAAGTTTGGAATATGTTCACAATATATGTTGCTATATATATTTTAAGTCATTTAAACATGCATTCCCATTTGTTCTTTTTATTTTTATAATGTTAATTCCAATTAAATGTATTGAAACTAACTGTAATGATCCCTAATCTAAAGATAAAAGTCCTTAAAATTACAAAAAATCTTCCAAAGATGCCATTTTAATCATCCAAGTGCCTATAAAAGGACATAAGGCAGGAATGAAGTCTTTTATTGCCTATGTAAACATTGGATTTATTACCGTTTAATCTGAAGTCATTAAAATGTGTTATTCCCGCTCCATCATACATAACTCTTTTGTTATGGTCAAATTAACTTAGATTAATATTTTTGATGATAGACCGAGTTTATTACTATTATTATTATTATCCACCTAATAAAAAGCGTATAAAACATGCTTGTCTATAAATACTTGTATGCTTATATAACCGATTCAATGACCTTCAAGGGTAATTAGGATTATATTAGAAAATAATATTTTTGTGGCTTCATAGCAGTAAAACGTTTTTATACATAACTATTTTGTATAGAGGTTTATGGCATTCATGACTCAACCCGAGGAAATTCATTTAGTTTCTCATAAAATCTAAATGATTCATGGTAAGAAATATATCATTTTGGATTTCCAGATATAATTAGATCTGAAACAGTACATTATATATATATATATATTTCACGTTTTCGGATTTGATAGTAGGGCTCTCCCTAGGATTATACTTTATTGCATAGAGATCAACATCTTGTGAAAGTTTGAACGAAATTGAATAATGGGAAGTGTTTTCTCAACGGACCCAAAAATTATTTTGTAAACATATGTAATATTTCCCCCCCAATCAATCCCCTCTCATGTCCTCAATATAAATGCTTGTTTAAAATAATTGGATGAAAAATGTAGTTATGGTCTCAAGGATTCCAAATTAGTTTTTATACATTCAAAATTTATCGAGATTCTAAAGTTTTGAAATAGTCATATTCTCTATAATACCCAAAAAAGAAATACTTAATACTTCATTTAAACTAAAGCTTGTAAAAAATCATAAAAACCATTGAACCAATCTAAACAGCTAAAAAAACCTCATGGCCACTTCTATGACCAACATGTTTACAGGAAAAGGAATTGTAGACATCAGGACAGTCGATGTATTTGAAGTCATTTTTTAAAGGTACGGTTGAGCACAACAGTCTGTGGTCCATAGGAAGCCGTAAATAGTTTTGAAGCAAAAAGATAAAACCCGTCATTGACGAAATAAATACTGGCCCAATAAACGACTTTCACAACCAAGATTTACAAAGAGAATGACGGAAAAGTGATGAAACCAACAAATTTGATTTTGGAATCCCTGAAGGGTCATTAATAAATTCTGTGAAAAAATCGTACAAAACTTGAAAGCTTCTGCCAAAGGTTTTGTATATTAGAATTGTTGTTAGCACTTTGTATCAAGGGCTTGAAAGTTTAATCAAGCAAACTACTTTGGGAGAACAGTAAGTACCAGACAATTAAACTCTTCCACAAAGTCCATCACTGAATGTTAAACATGTAACAGCCCTGGCCTATTTCATCCATCCATCCATAGATTTTCCCTTATAAAATTATCGGTCTTCATTTCCTAGGAATCTCTCTCAGGCATGTGTGTTAAAAGCCCCAATCAACATTCAGACAATGCATACAAACCGAACTACCTTGCAGACTATGATACCGCCTCCCTCGCCCAATTGCAAGCAGATCCCCTTCTCCATGACTCCCGACTCACCCCCTCTAAATCAATTACATCTTCAATTGCCTAGACATAATAAAATATTTATGAACCCCTTGATTTCCAGACAATACTAATCATCCTCTTTCTATGAATTAAAAATGAAGACAAAAAATTGTTGCATTTCTGCTTAATCATTTCGTCAATTAACCTTTAATTTCCCCCGGTTTAAAGAAGCAGAAAAATATATATATGATTTCAAAAGAAACTCAATAAGTAAGTGCAAGCAGCACACTTATTATTATTATTAAAATAATAATAATAACATATTTTATTGATACTTAACTTTTTTAAAGTCTTGAGGGACAGAACGTACAAGAAGAAAGCCTTATATATATAATGTCTACAAGTTTTTTTTCTGTTTCTCCTTCGACGCTATTTGCAGAAAGGGGTCAATGAACTCTGAGGAGAATTGCAGCGAAATTTGCTATGCAGACTCATTATTTTGTTTTATATTATTATCATTGATTATGAAGGAAATGATATTTTATATTCCTATTTAGGAGGGTAAAGGACATACCTAGAGTCGATGCGGTTTTTTGACGAAGGCAATAACATTATAGGGCGTTAAAGGGGACCATCATTTTTAATAATAAATTACTTTACATCCTTTTGATATAACAAAAAAGTGATGGATAATTTATGAGGTAGTTTATTTCTACTAAATAAAAATCAAATATTTTAATTTAGAAGTATATGTTTTAATGTTTTAACTTTAAATTAAATTCATTTATTAAATATTTTTTTGGTTAAGATGTTTATTTATTAGCTAAAATCCATACAGTGTAAAAAGTAAGAATATACTAGAAAGTAGGAGATAAAAAAACACAATCTGAAGACAGTTATGTTAAAAATGAAACATAAATCAACATTATAATTCAAAATTACTGTCAAAAGATAAAACCATAATATAAATTGACTTATTAAAAAATATTTCTTATTTAATATAAAACGTTAATGTCGTCTTATTGTCGATTTGATGAGTTTGAGGTATTCGAGAGAATTTGAAAGAATGAACTTTATCAAATACCCGGTCCATGTCCATGACGTCGCAGATGAGTTATATATTTCAATATGTCAACACCATATTTATTTTTATAATTATTTTTTGTTGTTCTGATTTTTGATTACTATTTTGAGCGTGTACAATTTATTTTGAACTTTGATATTTGGTTTATAGCAAAGTTTTTATTTTTAAATATCAATGAATAAAATTGTATGCTAATACAAAAGGATTTTTGAACTATAAAATAAATTATATATAAATAATATATATATATATATATATTTGAATATTATTCTTTTTTGTCTTAATTATTGTATTTTTATTCATAATTGTTTAATGTATAAAAAAGATACGATTATTTGTGATTGATCATTAATTTGGGAACCTTTTATAATGATTTAATACTAAAAATAAATACTTTTTGCCTAATTTATTTACGCCAACTATCATAAAAGTTTTGTTTTTGGTGTATTTTTACATTACTTTAAATCATAATCGTACATTATTTATTTCAAATTCTTGTTTTTTAAGTGCATACCTTTTTAATCTAAGATATCAATTACTATACTTGTTTGAATTTTTTCATAATTTGTATTTCATATAAGTTTTAATAATATTGTTATTAAATGCTGACTTAAAAGATTATCTTTCTAAAAGTTTTGGACTAAAGTTTAATATTATTGTAAATAAGTTTAAGTAATAGGTAATTGCATAAAATTTGAAATAAATTTATTATATTGTATAATGAATCATGCACAACAATTCAGAATTTTTTATGATTGTTAACTGTCAAACAACCACATAAAATGAGATAACAAAAAATAATCATACAATAAGTATTAAAAGCCAGTGATTTTACTCTCTAAACAATAAAATTCATATAAAGCAGTGGTTGCAATTGATTTATATATCCTTATTAAAAAAATGCAAATGTTACTAGAGTTTGTTAATGGAAATTATTTTGGAGATGGTGTAAATATGGACTGGGATTGAAAACCATAGAGCTTTTCGCCCCGCCTTGATTGTCTTCCCAAATTCTCCTCAAATGTTTTGTCCATTCTTTCCCAAAGCCTGCAGCCCTTGAAGACATGGGGGTATTGTTTTGCTTTTTTTTCTCCACACATGGTAAATTTTTCTTCCTCCCCCAAATAATACAGTCTAAAATTTGTATTCAAAAACTTAAAATTAATACATTCTGCTTGCCAATGCAAACATTTTTCTATATTGGCTATGTAGGTAAGTGATATTATAAGATTTTTTAAATATTATATAATCAAAATACAATTAACATATTTACAGGTGAAGGAACTATGAATCAGCCTATGACTTAAAAATATTTTACTTAGAAAGAGTGGTGTTCTCCGTAGTAAAATCTTATTATATTGTATGATCCTCCAATCGCCCCAAAAAAGTTTCACCTCTAGGGCAATTAACTAATTTGATATATATATAAATTCAATCCATTGTAATCTATAACAAATGCCTCCTCGCTTTTTCTCATTGGAAAACAATAATTTAATGCCATCAATCATGCCTTTGAACTGCTCTTTTTCCCTCTTGGGTCAGATTATATATATTGTTTTGTGTAACACGTCCGCCTACAAGCACAACACATACCTTCATTGGCAGGTAAAAATATTAATTAAATATAGCTTAATAAATTTTACTCAAGGATTACTGTACTACTACAACCATAGGTAGATCGATTGATTCCTTGGAGTTTTTTAAATGAAGAAGAAAACGAAGCCTCGTGTTGTGAATGAGTATAGGACTTTAAAATACGATATTAATGAGGATAATAGAAGGAGATATTTTTTTCTTCCTTAATAACATGATTGATAGAGGAAAATGGAAGATTGTATAATAAAAAAGCAGTTAGCATTACGAAATTAAATTTACCGCTTCACTACAAACTGCTGAGGTGTCAACATCAATTCAGGAATACGAATTTCATCCTTGAGACCCTAATTTGTCTCTTCTCATGAACCCATAACTCTTTTTCGAATCTATTATATTATAAAGTTACTGCTCAAGCCCATGCATAATATAAAATGTTTACTTTTTATCATCAAATCTGACGATAAATAGCTCCAGATGTGAACTAAGATGTTCCCTTCCTTAGAGATCAAGATTTGCTCTGCATTTAAGAGTAGTCTTCAGTTCTCAATAACAATCTAGTCGTGCTGTTACTAATACATACTTTCCTTATATTATTATATGCATTTTAAGGTAGGTTTTCTTGCGGCATAAATTAAGTTTTTATGTAAGAATATCTCAAATGAAGATAGGGAAAATAAAATAAATCAAGGAGGTCAAATCCTGCTTGACTTTTAGATCTCAAAAATGTCAAGTCCAGATCTTTAGGGCGTGCCCTTGGGTAAAATATAAATTAAAGCAGATATTAATGTCACGTTTCCAAAGAAAGGAAATGTATATTTAAAAATAAGGTTTAGTCATGATATTTGCAAAATGACCAACAAAAAATATATTAAAGTAGAATTTTTTCAACGGTTAATCAAATATATAAATCTGGACATTTCATAGCATCTTTCAAACATTGATTACTACTTTCCCTTAAAGATTGATGACTATATCTTGTTCAGTATATCCGTTATTCAGTTTGAAAATCTTTGTTAAAAAATACAAGGGTATTCACATTTGTAACGCCCGGAAAGTCTTAGTCTATTTTCCATTGCAAGCTCGATAGTTTTTTTTTCAGTTAAACTATATTTGCTTATTATATCACTGTTTCACAACCGATGTACATAAATTCAAGATATTTTCAGGTTGTTTAGTCGTTATATACATACATATGACTACGTTCAAGAAAGATCAATTGTTATTTTGATAAAGACCAGTATGACTGAAAGGTTCGTCCTTCAGACGTTAGATCACTGACCAAAATATTATTTTACTTAATCTCTGTTGTTGGGGTAAAAACATGAACGCACCTCTGAGTTTAACATTGATTATTTAAATAAAATTGAAATATTTTTCGTTTGCTAGGAAAATATATTGATGATTTTGTCCATACAGTTTTATAATAAAAGTGGAATAAAAAGTTCTGTTTGTAAATTTATAGGGTTTATATTAATGAAAAGTTCTTCTTTTTATTCCTTTTTTGCACGTGGTTGAAATATCATTGATTATAAAGGCTTCCATCTATGACCTTGAGTACAACTATAAAGGGAATATTGTTCTCTGTAGCAACTATAATGTAATTGTATCCTAGGGCTGCGGAAGTAAAGAGGCGATCTCATATATATTGTCGGCATGAGTTTCTTTCCTATCAAAAATAAGTATTCTTTCATTTAATTTTATTCAAAAGAAAAATAGTTTTCCCAATTACACTTTGAAAGGTCTGTAAAAAATTGGCATTATGGAATATCATTAATTGGTTTATTCAATATATATTTTTTTTGGAAATAGTTTAAAAATATACCTATGAATCAATTGAACTTTTATTCTTTATTTCTATGTCTTATTTTGTTCTTTAATTTGAATGTGAATTTTTGAACAAGTTTATAAGTTTTAAATTTTGCTCTATTTAGGCTAATGGAATTAGTCTGTGTAATTATGAATAAGCACGGCAGCCTTAAAATGAGTCCATCAAAGATATGATCTTTTTAATGAGGTAAATCAATATTACCTAGACCTCTCTTGGGTCGAACATGCACCCTCATTTTTATGAGTGAACTCAATCATTTCAATATACTCACACGCTTAAGCTGTTCGATAAAAAAGTACATATACCAAAATAACGCAAATTAAAATTCTAAGCATAAGTAAATCCGAAAAAGTTCGTTGATTTGTTTTATAGAAATATTAATATTTCTTCAAGTCTTAAAATTATCATAATATTTGAAATGTATAATTAAATACATAAAAACAACAAATATTGAATGCTAGGCAATCTAAACACATAACGCACATGGTTTACTTAAGTTGTATTTTTTTTGAAATGGGGATAAAAAACGATTTAAAAAAAATTATTAAACTTTCTTCGTCCTATCCCGCCAAAAAGTTAAAGTAGTATCGTTAAAAGTATACGGGAAGTGTATTTGGGTGTTGAAAATCAAAACCAAAAAAGAATTGTTGTATTACGCAGAACTGATTAACCTCACAAATGTAAATCAAACTGTAAAATTATGTATATTATATATATAATAAAATATGATTTGTAGTATTAGCATCGTCAAGGGTGCGAAAACTTATTTAAAAGTCACATACTTTTTCTAAACACAGTACTTCATCTTATTTTATATTAAAGCATAAAACAGTAATTAACTACTAATTTATGAATCAATGTGTATTTTATTGGATAACTTTTATTAGCATTTTTAGGTTTCCAATCAGAAGCCAAAAAAATAAATAAAATAAGCGAAGGCGTCCAATTCTTTTATAAACCAGCCAACAAAGGCCTATTAAACAATACCATCATTAAGTCATTCAATTAGTAATGAAAACTCTTTTGCAATAAGGCTCAATTATATACTAAATGTCTATATATACCTACATACCTACATTATACTTATATCAATTTTATATTCTTCATTCAATCAAACAGCTTTTGCATAGGTAGATATATATATATATATATATATATATATATATATATATATATATAGTGATGAAGGAAACACATTCTTGGATTGCCTCCAATGGTTATGCACAATTATCTATACGCTATGCAATAGCCTAACTCTTCAAAGTTAATATTTTTGCAAATTCAAGACGAATCATGTTATTGTATTTGTATTACTCTTATTTTGTCTTGAAGATTTGTTTTCATTATTATTTTTATTATTGTATTTTGCAAATAATAATCAATTTCAACTCACAAATAAGAATGATGAAGTGAACGAAACTTTTTCAAGGTATACAAGTTACAAATCCATTCAATATATATATAATATATATATATATATATATGTGTGATTACGTATATTTGAAATGTTTATCAATATATTCAGCCAAGAAGTGATTTGTTTGTGTCATTGGAAATAAGAGGAAGTGTTCTGCTGCATTCAGTTGATTAGTGTGTTCAAATATTTATTATGTTGTACGAAGGTGTGGTTATTTAAAGTAAGTCACAAGAATCAGCTAGATTGTGAAATTAATTTGAGTCCATATTGGCATATAGAAATATATGATTTGATTTATAACACAAAAATGTTAATTAAGAATACAATTATTCACTTTAATAGCTGCGTTTAATAGATAATCAATTAAAAATATTTGCAAAGTTTCCCTACATTTGTGAATCAGATAGAATAAAAATGAGCTAAAAGCAAAATGTAAGATGTGTGAATAGACTCAAAAATAGCTAAATATGCTAATCATGAAAAAACGTGTATGAGTTGTAGATTTTTGCCCGCATATTTTAACATATTTTTTTAAATTATTACATGAAAGCAAAAATAGCAGGACTTCAGATTTTGTATCTTCAAAAGTCAAAGCTTTGATACTAAAAGTTTAAGCAAGATTTTCAGGCAGATGCAATATGAAACTGTTGATAATGATAATAATTTAATTATTTTATACCGAAAACCCTAATAAAATTCAACAACATTCCATGCAAAAAAGCTCTGTCATATGATAGTGAACATATTATATTTCCAATATCACTTAATTAGTTTTTAATACGTCGCCGCATTGAATTACAAAAAGGAATACACTCATTTTCCTTATACAAGATTTCCCCCGATCCCAGTCTTCAGCTTTTCAACTGACTTTAGTTTTTCCCTGAACAAGACGTTTTATGTAAAACATGTTATTAATTTATTTTGCTGAGCATTTGTGCAAACAATTCGGCTGATCGGTCTACCCGTTTCACATATTGGTATAATGTATTGTTTTCCATTGGAACATGTCAAAAATATTTTTTTTTTTCTTTGTTTGTAAAAATACAAAAATAGCAAAGGGTCAAATTTGAAAAACGAAAATATGTCGAAAAATATTTTTATGACATTATTATGAATAATTTTATTATTTAAAAAAATTGTCCATACAAAATTATTTATTTTTAGTCCACGAGATCATCAACAAGTGAAATAAAAATGGTTGACTCACCATTTCCTTTCTAAAAACAAGGACAATTATTGGTTAATTGTAGGTTACTTTATTCCTATCAAATGTTTCTATCACATCAAAACTTTTTGCATATTGTCGATTCAAATTTTCCTGAAAACCAATAAAAAACAAAAAAAGTACTTCAGAATATATTAAATAGTTTAATTCATAAGTAAAACTCATAGAGATATAACGACATAGTGAGCTTATTCGATTCGTCAGAGAAATACGTTTTTGTTCCCAATATAAACAAATCTTTCTATCTCTATGATCAACTTACGATAAAGTAGTACAAATACCTTTGTTCATATTGGGCACAGACGACAGCTGAACGATTTTCTCTTCTATAGAAGGGAATAAGCTCTCTATATATCTATGATAAAACTATACAAAAGAAAACAGGGAAAAAAGATTTGCAGAATATACAGAAATTAAAAGTACACTAAATTGTATCCTATAAACTTGACAGCTATTTGGAGACTTAGTCGTTGTATGTGTACCTGGAAAAAACATTGCAAAAACTTCCACGCATCTTGCAAGAGTTGTTTAATCTATGGATCATCAAACATACCCAGCCTTCTTATCTTATTTCTGTTTCGATAAGCATAGATCTCTAACAAGATCTCTTAGCTCTTCCTGTTTGGTGACGGCTACAATGAGGTATAAATACAAAATAAAGTTCGGTTGACATGGTTCTTAACTTGTGATTTGTTTTCACTATATATAAGCTAGGCAAGCCAGGTAACAAAGGAATTGGTTCTTCTACTCAATGCTCAACTGTTCTTCGAGCTGATGGAATATCAAAGTAGATTGCAACAGATTTTGAATTACAATTTCAACTTGGGTGGTAACAATGCAAAAAGTAGCAATCATTGAAAAGGTTTTTGATGATATATATACCACATATATATATAAGCTTGTTGATTCTCGTTCATTTGTTGTCGTTCGCGAACGATGAACGACAAAGTTTTTGACGAACAACAAAGAAAATTCCTTATCGTTCATCGTTAGTTTTGGGCGCCAAAAAAAGACAAAGACTTCTCATTTTATTGGGAAACATTTCCTTTCTAAAAAAACGTCGTCAATTTTTTTCAAAATGATGAACGACAACGAACGATGAACGACGAACGATTCAGTTTAAAAATAACGATTACTTTTGGTGAACGAAATTTTTGGTTGCGAACGTTAACAAGTCTGTATATATATATATATATATATATATATATATATATATATATATATATATATATATATATCATATATATATATATATATATATATATATATATATATATATATATAATATATAAACAAACAGACCTTTGTCCAAAAAATTGTAATGTCCCAACAAAAATAATGAATACTTTATACAAAATATAACTATTTATAGACAAAGTGGAATGTTAATTTATGATGATTTTTTTAAATACTATTTCATTTGTGATAATAACATATATAAATTACGTAAGTTGGATCCAAAATGAATAAAATACATAAATGTACGTGTATAAAATATACCTGGATCTTAAAGTATATAGCAACTTGAGGTGCACATAGATACACTTAAAATTCCGTGAGAGAGCCATCTAAACATTTTACTCCGCATCTATTTTTAGATTTATCTTCTTCATCCATGAAACAATAAGTGTCTTTCTTTGTATGAGCTGAGGATATACCCAAGTGAATTTTGTACAAATAAAACATCATATTTATTGATAAAGTTTTAAAAATGTGCGTGAATCAAGTTTATACGTATCAAGATGTGTTTTTTTGTTGGCTTATAACATAATATATTTTATACAAAATATTTTCAAATGAAAATAAATCCATTAGAAGTGTTGTACTATTTTTACGTTATTCACCTTAAGGTTTTTTTGTACAATTCAAGTAAAAAAATACAAATATATGTTAAGCATAACGGTCAATCAAAGTAAGTAAATTGTTATATTATACCTTCCATTTTGATTCGTGGGATCGTCGTATTTTTAACATTTTAAAGTCTCTGTGTTTATTAGACTTACATACTTCCATAAAGTATTTACTCTCTACTGAGAAGAATTAAAGAGTAGTTGATGACGTATAGTGACAAAAAAAGTCTGCCCCGCATGATGATAAAATAGTTTTGTGAATAGAAAAAGGAAATTCTGTAATAAATTCCAGTGACGTCACTCTATGTTATGTTTCACTAATAATAGTCCTTCAAAATTACGTCAGTGGGTGTTTATTATTATATCTTTCTTTTTCTATTACTTATACTTATTACTTTTTTTTTTTTAATGTTTATTAGTAGCTCGACAATGGAGCTAGGAATTTTTATAGACTTGAGTTTTAGGTTCCCTGAAATATATCATACTACTACTACTACTACTGTTTATACTTTAAATGAATTCATCTTTCCTCTTCGATGCTGCATCCACTTTAATAATATATATTTCTTCATCAAGGCTCCCATTAGCTGTTGAGTAGGGTTGTTCTTATTTTTCAAATGTTTGAAATGTTAGCAACATTGTGGATTTTCTGTTCTTGGTGATAAAAGAAACGACATACAAGTTTGAACAAAATCGGTCAACTTACGAGGTCGCACAACGAGGTCAAAGTTTTAAAAATTAGAAAAAAGAAGGGAGAAGTGAGGCAAAATACTCTCTCCCTTCTCTTTCTATCCAGGTAACACTAACAGCAGTTACCAATGGTAATCGTATATTCTCATATCAAAAGATCAATTTTTGGGGGAAAGTACGTGCAAAAATGTATTTGCTTATATCTCTTAAAGTATAGCGATTTTTAGAACACAAACATATCAAATGAAAGCTTGGTTAACCAGCTTTATATTTTGGTATACTAAATCATGTCAATTTAATAAGTAGAAAGTTATATGTACATTACAAAAGCCTATCTTGCATACAAAATGACGCATATAATGGATTATAAATGCGTCAGAGACAAAGTAAAATTTTGAGAGGATACCTTGCCGCAAATCTAAGAAACACATTATTATTTATTTTTTTCATAATCGATTTCTTATAGGTCAATAAAGGCTCTGAATCATATGATGTAAACTCAGATTGTACTGAATTCTAAATTGATAGAATGCAACCAAGGTCATTTTTAGATTTATCACTTAAGTTTTACTAAACTTAAAAGTACTATTTTACTCTGAAGCGAACAAGTCATCTTCTACAGGCGAGTGAAGTTAATTGACACAAAAAAAGCTATGAAATAAGCTAACAATACAAACTCTATTTTTTTCTTTGTTTTTACTGAAAACTTTGTTTTATTAAAAAACATCAAACATACGTCTGGTAGTAAATTAGATTTCCTTTAAATTAATAATTATTATTGAAGTCTGTAACGTCCACATTTTGAAGAAATTTGAGGAAAACTATATTTTTACTAAATTTTTAAAACTTGACCTCGTTGTGCGACCTCTTAATGTTGACCGATTTTGTTCAAACTTTGTATGTCGTCTTCTTTTATCACCAAGAAACAGAAAATCCACAATGTTGCTAACATTTCAAACATTTGAAAAATACTGTTGAGTCGTGTATTTTTATTCCCTTTTTATCGATTCTATGGTGCGTCAAGTTATTATTTAGGTGTGTGATTTGATTGCAATTATACTCCTACAATCTAAATAACGACCAATGATATAGTTAAAATCCCCTCATGAATACAAATAATACCCGATACAACTATTAATGTATAATAAATAAAAGGCTAAATACAAAGATATATTTTATAGTAATATGTTCATTTCTTATCAATCCATTTAATATGAGTATTCCCAAATATTTTACCTAATCCAATTATTTTCGGACAGCTATTTACTCAAAGATGCTTTTGAAGGACAAATGATATATTTATTGTTATTGCATATATTTTTTTGTAGATGGAGATGTGAAGTAGGCAACGAGTTCTATCGATCTGTGCAGGGTGATGCTTAGATTAACTGATCTCTTGAGCTTGTACATAATTTGTGCAAAATCTAGTTTTTATTAAAAAATAGATCATATATAAATTCCTTGAATTTCATCAGTATAATTACAATTATTTCAATTAATTAATATGAGTTATACTCGTATTACATAGTTGATGAAATATATTATCTTCAAAAATGATTTCGTCCGTTTAAATAGTATTGTAAATATGTATATATTTACTCAATATCTCATAAAAATTATATGTTTACTGCACGGAATCATATTTAAAAATATGGGGAATTCCGAAAGGTATTTCCGGCTAACCAATACAATTATACTTGTCATAGATTAATAATCCTACTATGATATCCACAGAGAGAATAATAACCTTGAAAAAAATATTGTTATATTTTAGATAATGAACAAATTTATGGAATATTCCTGAATAAATTGTTTTACATATCTGTATCGTAATCTTAAGACTTTAATAATAATTTATATAATTAACAGATATATATACATTGTTATATAAACAAGACATAACAAAAATTGCAAAACTTCATTCTATTATAACTAACATACTATTATCTAAACAACTCTTTTGTACATTAAACGCCATACATTGTTGAATATATTCAATTTTTGATGTGTCAAAATCAAAGAGCAAAGAAGGAAAATAAATATATTTTTAATGTTTATTTATAAGTCAGCAATCCTCCAATTTCATTCCAGTGACTTTGACACATTAAAAATTGAATATATTCAACAATGTATGGCGCTTAATGTACAAAGGTATTGATTAGTATTGATTTATATATATATATATAAATATTACTTGCCTTCATTCTTTCTAAGCCACCTACAATTGATATCAATTGTCCCCCTTTTGCAAAGTAAGAAACATCAAGTGATATCAATATATTTTTTTCGCATTCATAAAGAATATTTTATTCCAGGAACCCACCTTTCATGCCCCCCCCTTCACGTCTTTTTATGATTTTTATAGGATCTACTAAAATAGGAATCTCTGTAGTACTTGGCAGGTCTCCATTTCTAAAGTTCTTGTACGAGAATATAAAGATGACATATACTTTTATTTATTTCCTGGTATATTTTTGTACTCGTTTTTTCGCATTATCAAGGCTGATATCAAATATATGCTACCCAAATAATCACATTTATCATCAAAGAATAACGTGATCTATTGATAGAGTTTTGTAGGGATTGTATTTGTGATATACTAATATTAAAAAAATTTCTTGAGCAATTTGGACACAGCATTATAATGGCGACATTTCATGTGTCTATTGCTTCTCAATATATAAGAAGAGTAACAGGTTTTTGAAGGGGTCGTTTAAAACATTATAAATACTTTTTGAAATGAAGCTGTTTTGTTGTTCTGAGTTTTGATGAGATTTTAAACTTTTTTTGGCAAGTTTGTCTACCAGAGTTATTACCTCCGCCAAAGGAGGTATTGTTTTCACTGGCGTTGGTTGGTTTGTTGGTTTGTTTGTCAGCAGGATAACTCAAAAAGTACGGAACGGATTCGGATGAAACTTTGTAGAGTGGTTGGAAATGCCAAAAGGAACAAGTGATTAAATTTTTGGCATCTCTGAGTCCTTCTTTAAGATGCCAAATGAGCTAAATACTAATAAATATTTCAAGTTAGCCTACTCTGCCAATAGATGCCGCTGTGCTGTGAAATTGGGTGCCGGGAGCGTCTTCCTTTCAAATTTCCGTCGAGGGAACCCTCCCCCGTCCATCTACGCCGCCCCAGTCGTGAAAAATCCGCCTCGGAAGGCTAATAAGGACCCCGTGACGGCGGAGGTTTACATTCTCTGAGTGTTTACATGCCTCTAGTTTACCTATTTTTTATGCCATAAGGCATAACTTTATTTAATACCTTTAACGAAAATAATTATAACATAAACTTTCGACTTACAACAACAAAACAACGACAACATTTTGTAATACATAACACATAGCGGTCAATCTATATATATATCTGTTCATAAAATTCCTTCTAAAATATTTTGTACAAAAATATTAAAATTTTCTGGAAGGGGAGTTCTAGAGCTTCTAAATTTATAAAAACTGCTTTGTATTTTTGTTACAATTTAATTAATTTCTTCTTTCAAAGGGCCAACATATATAAAAGCAAAATCTTTCACTTTCAAATGTATTCCAAATCTTATATATAATTCTTCAATCACAAAATGCCATACTCTTTTGAGCTGATGACAGTTCATCAAGTGATGATGACTTGGGTTCAGTACGACAAAAAAAACCACAATCTTTCATCCTCAGTCCTTCCATGGAAACTACCAAAAGGTAAAGTATTGGATATCAATCGATACTTAAACCAGTACCATTTATATGTAAAATGTTTGTTCGCCAAAGATTTCAATGCATCACTGACGGTACATTGTAATTCCAACCTTTCAAACCTCCTCTCAATCTGCCTAACAAAAACATATTTATCATTTTCCTGTATCAAAGCGTGCCTTAAATTTATATTTCTAAAATTTTAATATACTTAAAAAAACAATCTCGGGGTCCAATCGGCCTATTTTTTAACTTTAAATCCTTAATCACTTTTGTCTCTCTAAGATCTCATTCATTGTATAAAAATTATTTTCATTTAAAACTTCCCCCAATATAATTGATCTTTTTCTTAAGTGAGGTGGACTTAAGAGATGTCAACCTTTCGTTGTCCAAAGTTGGTTCTTGCCAATTCATACTTGCAAGAATTTGGATTGATATTTCCCTCATAACTCCAACACTTTGTTTCCAAAATTTGCTTATGCCTTGCGAAGCATTAAGAACCTTGTCTGGACCTTTTCCTCTTACATCATAAATCGAAACTTCGAAAGTTTCTATCAATTTGATGTTTAACAAATCTGCCCATATTGCCCCAGGATCAAGTATTCGCTTGAACCAAGAGAAAGTGACCACTTTCCAAAAAGTCCCGAAATCTAACATTCCCAATCCACCATATTTCTTGGGAATAGTAATTCTTTTTCATGTAATTAGCCTGCTTTTACAATACTTGAATAAGAACTCTAACACAATTTCTTAGACTTTCGAGACAAGCAAACGGCAAAACGTGGTTGTTCTCAACAGGTGAGTCACCCTTGGGAAAACAAACACATTCCATACGAATATTATCGCAGGCAAATTTGCACTTAGTACTGTTGAATATTTGAGAGCCAATTTAGTTATTATGTTTAGAATATTTTTACAATTTTCGTTCTGATCTTTTGCGTCTACTGAAATAAATGAACCTAATATTTTCAAGACCTCACAATTTTTTAAAACATTATTATTTTTAGCTTCGGTGCTATTTGAAATTGACCTAGACTTATCCACGTTAATTTCTAAGCCTGATATATTTGTAATTTTTTTAAGAATATCTAACGTTGTTTTAATGGACCTATTAATTTGATCCCCATCACCAGAATAAATAATATTTAAGTCATCTGCGAATGCTTCGACTTTGCGGTCCTGCCTTCCTACTTGAACTCCTTTTATATATTGTGCAGTGTCAATTTTAACAATCAGTGGTCGAGAGCTAGTATAAAAAGGTATGGTGATACTGGGTCACCCTGCATTTTGGAATTTGGAACCCTGAAATTGGGTGCCGGGAGCGTCTTCCTTTCGAAATTTCCGTCGAGGGGAACCCTCCCCCGTCCATCTACGCCGCCCCAGTCGTGAAAAATCCGCCTCAGAAGGCTAATAAGGACCCCGTGACGGCGGAGGTTTACACTCTCTGAGTGTATACATGCCTCTAGTTTACCTATTTTTTTAAAATCTCGAACCATATAGGCAAAATGCTTATTCATTTTTCTTCATGGCAAAAGTCTTAATTCTATTCAAATAATACAATAACATTAAAATAAATAAATATAAAAAGGGGAGATTTGTGTTTGGAAAAAACATACATAAACATTATAGTTTAAAATTAATATATCCCGTAAAACCTTAAAATTCGATTGGCATTTAAATCTTAAAACAATGCAAAGTCGATTGAATTCGCCATTCTCAACTCGAAGGCGTGGATTGCCAACTGCATCACAAACAACAGAGTTGTGAGGAACGACGATTTGAGGAAAATAATAGTATCAGCTGCAGCACGTTATTCTACCCTGACACTCAAAATACCTTCCCTTTTTAGATGACTCCTGGACCAGCGCCGCCAGCATTGTAAAGTTTTATCCATCAGCATTAAGTCACTATTTTCAGTTAATCAAAAAAGTTATGAAATTTTATAAATAATAATTCACATATAATGGTTATCTGTTTTTAATAGTGTTTTATAGTCGATAATATCTTTGTTCAGAGTTTTATCATAAACTATATGTTTATTTTAGTTTTATTCATATACATATGTCTATTTTTATATGTATGTTATCTTTGAACAAATAAAGGAAGAGAAAAAACGAAGGCAAAGAAGAACACAAGACTTAATTTTCTTAAAAGATTCTGTTTTATATTTCATATAATTTTTTAATAATTATTCTGATGGCATTGGCATATTACGGAGAAGTTGACGGGAAGTATTTAACGAGTTTGGACACGTTATCCCAAGACCCTCCACCACAATTCGGAAGTTTTAGAGAAAAAGCTGTGTGCTGAGATGCCGCTGATATTAGGATTGCTCGGAGCTTGCTGTTTTCGATTATCTCCTCTCCAGTTAGCTTCAAGGATATATAGGCTTTGCAATTACTTATTGCAGCCCTGATGGTTCTTTCTTCGTTGGTAAAGTCCCATCTCAAAGGATAACCGAATAAGGTGTACGCTCCCAGAAATTCCACCTCTAAGTTCACAATGTTCGATGCATTTAAAACTACGAATTCTTTTAGGAGTTTCAAAGTTGGACAGTCGTAAAACGCGTGCTTAATATCGTTGTATATTCGTCCACAATCTTTGCAATGGTTTACGAAACTGATTAAATTTGCAGATTTTTGCAGTTGAGAAGTAAACTTCTTGTAATCATTTATTCCCTACAACGAATGTAAGATCCTCCCACTCTTTAGGGAGATCAATTTTTTATTGATTTTTGGGTGGCATCTAAAGCATCGTTTGATATCTCGTCTATTTGAGGAAATTTTACACACCAAGGAGCCAGGGGAATATGACATTTTGCTCCCCTCTGAAGTGGAAAACAAAATCTTCCGAAAAAAAACCACATTATTTATATCATTCTGTTATATCAGAGTATAAAAGTGAGTTTTCTTCGAAGGCAATCTCCTCCAACTTTTGAGGTTGATAAGGAAAGTTGTTAAAGAAATATTTTTCCCGAATTTTCGGCAAATTATATCGATAGTTGAAGTAGAATCCAAATAGGGTTGTTTTTTCATATTATCCTTTGGACAGCTGCCAATCTATTGAATGTTTTGCAATATATTTGTTGGGTAGTTTAACACGGATGTACTTATATCGTATCAAATAGGCAAAAAATCATAAAGAATCTAATTTGTAATTCTAAACGTTTTTATCTTTGAAACATGACTTTATGGCTAGCTGAAGGATTTTGTGCTTCAAAACGACGCATATATACGTTAGATTTATTCTCAAAGATTTTCTGTAATATTGAATTAATAATTATCCTTCATATTATATATTTTTGAAAAGACACATTTTTAAAAATTAGTTATTAATTTAGCCCAGCATATATGAGATATATTTTAATAGCATTGTAACATTTTGTAAAAATCAATCCGAAATGAGATAAAGGATAAACTTTTTCAGATCTCCTTAAAGGCTTAAGCAATAAATAATATATCTCATTGTACTTCTCCCTTGTTTTTAACGATGGCAATAATTCAAAATGTGAAAACAAATGAAGGGGTGAGTAATTGTGATATATATATATATGTCTCTTCTGAAGCAATCAATTATTTACAGCATTATTTATCAACTGTAGAGACAGTTCATTAAAGTCAAGAATGTAATTTTTTCTCTCCTCAACTAGATTTTTAAATAACGTATATAAAAACACATATAAATATTATCAAATAAAAATTGTATTTAATAAAAAACATACATAGATATTATTGTTATCAATTACTGGCTATTTTACTTATTTAAAGAATATATAATAAAATAAGTAAGATTTTTGACACATAAAATAAAAACATTTAGCACTTCTTTTTCGAAATAAGAATATTTTTAACGTTTGTACGCATTTGTTAGTAAGAAAAGTGCTGACAAAGTTCTGGGGCTTCTGTATCTATCTTTAACAGCACAAATAAATATATATACTAAGAAATGTGATAGCTAAATAAAATCGATCAATTCAAAGGAATTTATTTAATCTTATTCTTGTATTAATTTATTTTGGTAAGATTTACAATTATTTTATATAATCCATTAATTGAACTTGGTTCCACATGTAATAAAGACCCTTGCTTAGCCTATAATTAGGAAATCATTATACCTGCCAACCTACCTTGCCTTCCAGACATTTATTATTGCAATTAGGAAGTGCAATCCGAATTAATTGCAGACACTTTGCAAGCACCAATGAATGTTTCTCGTACTCAATTCATTTCCTTGAGAAACAAAGCATGAAGCCTTGTAAGGGTCTTGGATCTCCTCAAGTAGGTATTATTCAGTGGTGTTTGTCACACATGGATTTGTGCTTTGATTCTCCTGTAAGGAAAACAAAATACTTGATTTGCAAAGACAATTAGGTATTTTACCTTGGAAAAGTAATTAATGTTAGGTATGCTGTGAAATGAAAAATGTGTTCCTAGCAATCTCGTTGCCTCTATGGTTTGATACAATTGCATCTGTTTGAATATTTACTTCCACATATAAGCATTAAAATTTGCCCATCGAAACAAGGATCTATTTATTGATGTTTTTCAATCCCCTAATATGAGGAATTACTTTTATATTTAGGGAACTAATTTTAAAGTGCAATGTTTTTTATATACATTATATTACATGTATTTTTTTATATTTCACAGTTCAATTTTTTGCAAAATGCACAACAATGCATAAAAACCAAAGCTAATACGTTAAAATGAAACACAAATAAACAATATAGTTTAATATTTTATATGTAATTTCTCTGACTAAATAAAGTTATATAGAAACCTTGCCCCCACCATTAAAATTTTGAGCATGCTTATATACTGAGCTAACTCGTCTCTAGAAGCCTTCATAATATAATTATTTTTTATAATGGTCATCCACTAAATAAATTTAACGAAAACTCGTAAAAATGAAGAAATATTCATGAAATTAAATCTTATCAGATATATTTTATTATATCTATCAAGTGATTACATTGCTGACTAAATAAAATAATAATCAACAATTGTTTTAGAAATTTTGTGTGAAAAGCTTTTAAGTATAAAAATTAACTGTTTTTTATTATACGATAAATTAAAATCTATATGATAATAGATTTATTGAATAAAGCATATAGAAATTATGGGTATTGGTATTTTTTCTGGACGTAAGTTATAAAAGTAAAATGGTGTATTGGTAGTAATAAAATTAATGGTGTCCAATATAGAAGTAGACAAATCTTTCCGATAGTCTAAAATTTTGGTAACCTGAGTACACTCTAAAATGAAATGCTTTGGCGTCTCCAAGTATCTCCTACAGAAAAAGCAGTTTCTTTCATCCGTAGTCCTTCTTTATCGATTCATTCTGTAAGTTTGTTCAAAACCAAAAACTATTGAGATGGATAAAGCTTGCCCGTGTTCATAATTACAAAGCCTGAAACGTAGTAAATAATAAATGAATTAGTTGTAAAAGTATCAATATTGTCATATTTACGACTATTAGCAACTTGTAAAAGCTACCAGTACAATTATTAATATATTAGGCAGTCAGTTATTTATGTCAAATATTGAAATAAAGAACCATGTTGGCAAACAATAAAAGTTGTATTCTATAGGACGATATCGATATGAATGTTTTTTTTTGTTGTGTTGTTTATTTTTACTTTATATAATTGTTTTTTAGCGTGGTAGTGATATGATTTGTCATGTTTTGTATATTTTATTGTGATATATAACATTGTATATATATATATATAGATAGTAGATAGAGAGAGAGAATGAGAGGGAAAGAGAGAGAGAGAAAAACGAGCGATGGATCCCTAGAGATATAAAGATATAGAAAGCTTATACCCTTCAATAGCAAAGAAACATCGTTTAGCTGTATTCTGTGCCCAACATAAACAAAGTAATTATACTACGTCACCGTAGGTTGATCATAGAGATAGAAATATTTGTTTATATTGGGCACAATGACGTATTTCTCAGAAGAATCCAATAAGCTCTTTATGTCTTGATATCTCTATGGATGGTCATACTGGAGAGGTTTATGCTAAAATGTTAATTAATTATTTTTTATCCCCGTTTGCATAAAAAACTATGTTTAATTAATTTCTGGTCTTATAAATGAAAATATAAATAAGGTAGTCTTTTGTTTGAAAAAATAGACATGGCCCTTAATAACAATCAGATCCCAATGATTGGTTTGAATTCGTCATGATAAAGAATGCAATCTCACCGTAATCGTAAGTAATATTTCACCTACTTTATTGATAAAATATTCACATATATAATCTCACTCGACCTTAAAGACTACTCAATAGTTTTTTCTTTCACAGTCATATTATATAAAGAAGCGGTGTCACATTGATGTTTAATGTCATTAAAATAGAAACTCCAAGGGTAAAGTCACATATTTTCTTTTTTATGCCTTTTTAAAAAGTAAATGCAAACTTGTCAAAGGACATATTCATAATAAATTATGCCTCTTGTATACTATACACATGATAGACGATCCTGGATATGCCTAGACAAATTCAAAAATTGCTTTATATGCATCAAATTATAAATTAGACACGGGGAAACAACCACTTATGTATTCTATTTTTTTGTGCTAAGATTGCATTTCTTGGCTCCCTCCAAAAAGGAATTGAATATTCAATGCTTAGTTCCCCTCCCCCCCCCCTCTCTCTAGTACATATATAAATATATATTTGCAGGAACCAAAACATGGTACACAAATACCTATAGAAGTAACTAAAAGACTAATTTTTCAACTTTTGCATCATCTTATCTCTGCACAATACAAACACCATTCATCAGTATCATGGAAAGTAAGCATGCCTCAGATATTTTTCTTTCTTTATTTAGATCCGAGGCCTTAATTTAGATACTGGGTCTTATGAATATATTAGCACTCTTAAATAGAAAAGTTTTCTTAAATTATTATATACACTTGAATAAGTTTAGCTTTCTATTTCTGTAAATAGTTTGTGATGCATATATTTGCTTTCAGTTGCATATTTATTTCTACGTGTATCAATTACCAAAAAATAATTATATTTGATGGTATTTGATAAATTAACATATTGGAGAAATCATTTATTTTAGGATATAGCAGTTCAAGTCCTCAATTTCGCAGCCTTCTAGACGCTTTAGCAGAATTACTTTTAGCCTAATGAGAAGGACAAAAAAGTTATATTGGTAGATTTAGATACTTTGTAATACCACAATTTGTAATTGCATAAATTCGTTTTAATAATATGTGGAATAGCTTTGAACACAGAATTAATAATTATTGGCATAACATAAAATAGATTCAATATACAATACTTTAGAAAATACAAATGCATTTCGAGTGTAATTTCTTTTAAATATTTTACACTCCTTGCCTGTTGAAATCTCTATTAACAGAGTATTGACGATAATATGAATACATAAGTAAGTAGATAGTTATCTAATATACCCTTTTTATCCAATTAATGATTTAAATTTACTTTTCTAAGCTTCCAAGTGTTTAAAATCGAGTTTGAACATATTAATTTATATTACTCAAACTTTGTATACTAAACTATTTTCTAAACGTAATTTTTATTTTAAAATATACCCAAAAAAGAAGTTTTTCTTAATCATTTTACAGTAAAAACACTTGTGCATCTATTATTCTATATATATATATATGAATTAATCGAATCATCAGAATGCATAGAAAGATATAATTATGTTTAATAGTTGTTTTACTCTAGACTATAAAAAATAATTGCTGAATAAAGGCTTCTGTAAGGAAATAACATTTTTCGTCTAATCATTTTATCTTTTCCACATTTGAAGGAATCAAAATAGATAGAATACCCATTGTATCTACTCATATAAAATATATGGACATAATATTCCGAATGCAAAACATATAAAAGATAAATATATTGAAGAATTGATTTTCTTTGTTTCTACGATTCTAATTATATTTACAGTAAAAAAATTAAAACAGCTTTTAACCTGAAAAAATCAATCAATACATCTTCGATCTATTATTTTACCGGACACGTTTTTCAACTTTTTTTCTTTTTATATTGCTGTTTTAATTATATGTTGCTGCAAAAGTTATAAATACATAAATATATGAACTGGACAAGGACATTCATCTATATTTAAGGGAAAAAACCACTGGAATAAAAATAATGACTTTTTAAGAAACAAAGTAAAAAGATAATTCTTACTCTGTTTAGATTGATTTTTGACTATTATAAAAAACTATAAGATGAGATGCGTTTTATATGATTGTTATATTTTGGAGTGACATCACATTTAATTACAGCATAGAACTCACGATATTTTTTTTAATACAAATGTACTTTTATGAAAGGTACGTTGCAAGCCAATTTAAAAGGTATATAATAGGATTTTTCAACAACAACATATAATAACAACAAAAAACTGTCACAGGCAACAAACATATTATTTTTAATATATCTTTAAATGTACTAATCTTAATTATTGGACAAAGAGAAAATGATCAAAAATAAATAGCCAATTGATACATCTGACGTTATGTATAGAGAGTACCATAGAGTGAGTCTGGTTCAATAACATAGAGAGTAAACAAATAAGTCAAAAGCTCCAACGTCATCACTTTCATAACATATTTTTGCTACTAAGAAAGGTTTAGTGAGTTTACATAAGAGCTATACAAAGGTGACTATCGCGTCATTTCTATCTGTCACCTCTCTTTCCGTTGATGACATCTGATTACGATCCTACCTCTTGGTATAGTACAGAATCGGCAAGACATTAAACGAGATCCACACAGACCTCATCCGAACCTTTCCCTGATACCCTCCACTAAAGTTGGAGAATACATGGAGTTTTGTCCTGGACGTCTCCGGGATATTTGGACAAAGAAGAATGTCACACATATGAAGTGTCTGAAGGAACGGAACCCTCGAATAAGCATTCTTGAGGTTGTAGAAGGGGTTTCCCTACAACATAACACTGTCACCAGGATCATCAAGGGAGATCTTGGACTCATTAATGGCCTCATCTCTCAGAAATTTCAGAAACCAACTCTTGCTGCCACTAAAACACGGGAGCTTATGGTCTGAAGGGACATGGAACAGATCACATAAAACCCCTACATACCATATATGTACCTCTGTGAGCGGTTCCTGTTTTGGAAGTTGAAGCATCTGCTCTGAAATTACGAGTTGAGGGAGAGGATGAGCGAGTCAATAACTTCCGTACAGAGGTCGAGGAAAAGGGTGAGCAAAGACGGGTGTTCCATCAGCTCAAGAATATCAGGGAACACATTCCACGACGTTATCGCAGGGGTTGTTATATTTTTCAAATTTTGAAGCGTTTTCAAATTAAAGTAAATCTAGATTGTTGTAACGGTCCAGTTGGTAAACCATATTATGATTTGATAAAGATGAATATGAACTTTATACTTCAAATATGACATAAGAATAATAACTAGATATGCAAAAAATATGAACACTTATAAACTGCATCAAAAATATACACCACAAATAATAATTTGCAGACAAGTTAATTTCTATAACCAGTTGATATTTAATATATATATGTATATTAGCCTGTCCCGTTTTTAGGTCAATCGCTCCGATTTTTTAAGATGAGTAAATACCTAGCATGTATATCACGGTATATGAATAGATCTCTAGGGATACCATCCACACGAAAGGGTAGTGCG
>CP045897.1:25391874-25410186 GCA_013387185.1 Caligus rogercresseyi
ATTCTTTCATATTTATACTTACTTAGTCCTACTATAAGTATATACGCATGAAATGCATATCATAATAAATTGTTTTTATAGATACAAATATTCCTAAAATATTTTTATCTGATGAATGAAAACCAGTGAAAAAGTTGGTTTTTAAACTATATACATAATGACAAAATGTGTCAACTCCTTTTTATATGTTTTGCATCTAATGCAAAGTTTGAAAGTATTGAGAGACCGATAGACTTTAAAGCACGGAAGGTTTTTGATGGAAGCCTTATCAAAAATGAATAAACTTTTATAACTTTATTTATTGAGCATGGCATTTATTATAATGGTTTTTTATAAACTATTATCAAGTCTACAAGCTTTAAGAACAACATCTTTGGGTATTGTTTTCATAATGTTGAAATATATTTTAGCATATGTATTATAAATATATATATATATTTTTTAAAGATATATATTATATATAAATATGCAAATTCATAATCAATAAGACTCATTCTAAATTTTGCGTCAGACAGTTATTTTTTTATAACCATTTGAGTTCAAGTACGATGAAATATATTTTTTAAGGTTATATAGCAAAATATATAACAAAAGATTTAGTGCCACTTTACTTATATCTAAATAGAAACAACCTCATAAATCCTAAATTTACCAATAGGTATATGTATATATAATATATCTTGGTTAATAGCAATACACTCTAATATATTATTATCCTAAAAATGTAAATATTTATTTTTGTACATTTCTGATACATGAAACAGTTTTTGTTATCTTTAGTTGAAGTAAAATGGCACATGCTCTTTCCAGAAGAAAAAAAACCCGAAATATATATATATATGTCGCCAATAACACAGAAAAATTGTGATTATTTCTTATGACAAACTGCCAAGACTTTTCATATATATTTGGAAACAAATACTCTCAATATTAAGACAAATGATAAATGCAAATTATTTAAGCGTAAATTGACTCCAGTTTTCTCATCCTACAAAGTATGTATGATGCAAAAACATTTAATTGGTCTTTAGCATTTTTCATATACATGTTTTTTTAAATATTGCATATTTCAGGATAAAATGTTTATTATAATTTGCAAACCACATATAATCAACATAAAAATCAACATAAAGTATTTCACTAATGGATATTAAAAATACTTTGAAAGCACGGTAACCAAAGCAGATTAGCATTAAGGTAGTTAATTCAAATATGATATAACGTTTCATTTTTGACAAAAGCATTATTATCTACATTAAATATCCTTATCTTCTCGCTTTTTCATATTACAAGCGTTTTCTCGGATACATTAACCTACATAGAAAAATATTCAAACGAATTATGTATTTATATATGTGACGTGAGAACACTATTTGAATATAGGATTTTTTTTGGTGAAAATGAGACTGACCTATTCAGATTCAAAGCACCTACGGCTATACAGAGGAGTTCCACGTGCCCAGTGAGCTCATGGGCCTAGCCATCGGAGCCCACGGGGCAAGTATTCTTCATATACTCTTCTCTTTTGTATTTATATTTTTTTTCAATTAGCCCTCTAATTGATACGATATTTAAGGAATAGTTGTCGATGAAGAAGCTAATCAAATGAAAAATTAGCCAGGAATGTTGGCATCATCTTGCACGTTCTTGCGTTTTTAACCAATCATATTACGTGATCATAGTTAAGGTACGTTTTATAATATTAAAATGGAGTAGGCAGTAGTCCTCCCTTTTTACAGCCTCTTTTTTAGTAGATTTACTACTTTATTAAAGCTAGGAAAACATAGCTAAGGACGTAAAGGCTCTCAAAAGAAAAACGAAACCTCTAGCAGAGTAGGTCCAAGGCGGGGAGGAGGCACAACAGCTGCTGCTCTGAAAACCTTCCCAGAAGATTGTTCGTCCGTCATGGGGAAGAAGTGTTGTGTCCCAGATGTCCTCCTCACCCTCTTCCGTGTCTCCGAGCGTGTCCGGTTCATGTGGAGGTGCTTACTACAGCACCCATGTGGAGGAATTATATCCCTCTTCCTCCATAGTACTCGTGAGCTAGCTTCGACCCTCGGGAGCTCCCCCTCTCACACTTCCCTTTCTCCTCCGTCCGGAGGTCCCCTCCCGCCATGAGCCCCCCGGGCACGCATAGCTTCAGCATCGGGGGGGAAGTGGAAGTCCTCAACACCGCACGGGACTCTGAGGCCTTTGGCTGGTAGCCCGCACGCGTCAAGGAGCTCCGCAGCAACGTGGCCGTCCTCTGCAGCTCCGCCTCCGCCGGGGAGCTCCCGGGCTTCAACCAAGTGGTCCACCAGGACCGCCTTTGCCCCCGATCCAACATGCCATACATCCAGGACAAGGACTTTTATTCCTTTTGGATCCCGCTGCCCTCAGAGATGGAGGACATTTACGCAGAGGACGAGGACTCCCACGCCGTCTTTGTCAAGTCCATCAACGCCTGCTCCGTCAAGTACGAGCCCGCCAAGCGGTCTCTGCGGGTCGTGGGCACAGACGAAGACACGCAGCGGAAAGCCGCCATGATCCAGGGCATGCATTTTCAAAACTTCACACAGAAGATCCTCCTCAAGAGGAAGTCGAGCGGCAACTGGAGGCCACGCGGATTCAGAGCACCTACGGCTACACAAAGGAGTTCCACGTGCCCAGTGAGCTCATGGGCCTAGCCATCGGAGCCCACGGGGAAACATACAGTAGGCCCGGAGCGTGGGCGGTATCAACAACCTGGAGCTCCAGGAAGAGACCTCGACCTTTCGTGTCACAGGGAACAACAAGGAGTGTGTCCGAAAGGCAAGGAAGCTCGTCGAGTTTGCAGAGGACACGAATCAGGTCCCACGGAGTCTCGTGGGGAAGGTCATCGGGCGCAATGGGCGGTTCATTCAGGAGATCGTGGTACCAGAGTGGGCTCCTTTGCGTCAAAATAGAAAACGGGCACTTTTACGGCATGGAAAATGCTGAGGTCACAAAAACTTTACTCTGCTTCATGGTGAAGAGTCTCTGCTGTGAGTACGAAGACGTGGTCGCCATGGTGCCGCTGCCAGTAATCAACTCCTTTGTCATCAAGAAGTGGTATGACAACGTGCTGCAGGTGCTCGTCAAAGTTGGCAAACCTGGAGCTGGAGCAAAGAGTTCCTTCAGCTGCTCAATCGTGGTGGCCTCGTCACTCCCAGTGACCTTGTTACCTCACCTGCATGCATGCGTTACAGCTTAAAGCTGAGCTCTTTGACGATGACTACATCCAGGAGCTGTTCCTTGCAAGTAGCTTCCCTAAAGCTGTCCTTGTCAACATCCTGACCAAGAAGATCTCGAACACCTCTGCTTCTGACTCAATCTTTGGTCAGGTGTGCAACAGTTATCACAGTTTCCAGGCATTTGTTCCGTCCATTGCTGCAAAATTCTTCAACTGTATGTCTAAGAACTTTGTACAGTCCGTCATTGACAAGATTCATGCTGGTCGTAATCGAGGAAATGTCAAATAGAGCTCAAGTGTACGAAAAATTGCTAAGCTGTAGTCTTAATTGCTGAATTTACCTGTATTTCCTATATTTTTTTACTTAAATTACTTTAATTTTGCTTCGTTCTTGGACAAACTGACTGAAATATACTGTTTTGATATGTGCTTAACAAATTTATTTATTTAGCGCGTTCATTTTCCCTTCTGTTTTAAAGGACCTAGTATGCAAGCAGCTCTCACAACCTTTCCGTCCGTATATATGTATGTTGTCCGTGATTAAAGTGTCATTAACAAAAGTATTATTCAAATTCACTATTTGCTTCTGCTTTTGTGATTTCTATTTTCGTGTATTTTCAACCATTAAATTGATAATGTTGACATCGTACTTCGAGATTTGGATGAGAGGAGCTTCAAAAGATTAATCAATTTATACTCGTTGCTTCTGTGTTCTTTATCCTTTGGATATAAATGGGCAAAAGACGCCATGTTTTAATTGGTTCAATCGAGAAGAAGTCGTCTATCGACAAGAACAATGCCTTGAAATGTCTTTCATATCTCCATCGAGCCTTGAAGCATATGCCTTAGGACATTTTTTTAGTAATTAATATAAGCGATAAAAAGATCAAATTCTAAATTAGTGGTCAAAGAGTTTGTTTATCCACCTTTTCTTTTCTTCTTGGGATGAGTATTGCATCAAGCCGGTTCCCCATCTTCAAATTCAATGTGATAATTTTGGGTATGGTGATGATCATATTTATTAAGTTTTATTAGTTAAATATCAATTTTATTTTGCAGAGGCCAAAATAAAAATAACACTATTATTGGATTCGCTGCATTTATGGTGAAGTGTGACCTATTTGAGGAGATATCTATTCATTTCCACGTTGAAAATCACGCTAAGTTTTCTCCAGACCGCAGCTTTGGAGTTATATCAAAATCTTATTATAATTATCAAAAAATCGAGTGTGTTGAAGATATGATAGATATGGTTGCTAAAGCATCTGCGAAATTCAATGTCATATCTTCGAAAAAGAAAGGATGCCCACCAATTCAGTGGTATGACTGAATAATTTCCTTCATCCCTACTTCCGTCCTATTAAAGGAATGAAGAAATTTCATGTATTCACTGTGAAGTCAGCACTTCCTGGAATCAGGATACGACTTTGCACCCGCCCAGTGTCTAAAAATCACCGGGCCGGGACTTTTTTAGGAAATTCTTTTCTAAAAAAACGTCGTCACTCTTTTCCAGAATTGTCTTTGTAGGATTTATTTTTTTAAACGTTGTCACTTTTTTTGGAAATTTATTTCTAAAAAAAGTGTTGTCCCTTTCAGAATGACGAAGGAACGAAAAAATACTGCACTCCCGGACCGGTTTTGGCCCGGCTTGAAAAAATTAAGTCCCCCGGCTCAGGTCCCGGCGAAAAAAGTGTCCTTGTGGTTTCCTGATATATATATATGTATATATATATATTGAGGATTTATGTATAGCAAGTGACAGATGTTTATTTATTTTGTCTTCTAACAAAAATAAATTAAATCGTCTTACCACGGCTTTTGGAGGTGTTTCGGGGCATCCAGGAACAGATATTTGTCCGAAATATTCGTGAGATACCAAGCGGACCCTCAGGATACCCAGGAGAACCGGCGTTTTGGTTTTTCATCCGGGATTTGGATTCCTCTTTATATCAAGTCTCTTGACGTCACTGCGCACGTCATTGCTCATGCACCCTGAAGAGCAGGGGTAAGTCTCCATTTACATAATAACAAGACTTATGTCAGCACTCCCACCTGATAAACCTCCTGATGTGCAGGCAGGTAAGGGGGAGATAAACAATAGAGAGAAGCTACATGGAGAAGGAAAGAGTGAGAAAGAAGGCATGATGGGCATGCGTGAAGATCAAAGAAAAGAAGAAAATACATCAAAGGAAGAAAATTCCTCCATGAGTAGATTTACCGGTACAAACGGATTTCAAACCTACTCAACGATTACGAGGAGAAATGAAAATAAGAAATTAAATATAAGCCCCTTATGGAATAAGATTTTCATAGACTGGAAGGATATTGATGGGAAGGGCCTAAGAGGATTCTCCCCAAATTTTGTACAATATAAAAAATTGCTGGAAATTCTTAAGTTAAACATGGGAGACATTTCGATAATCAATGACTGTAAAAGTGCTGCAGGCTTTATAATTATAGAGCTTAGGAAACCCTTAAACATAATTTCGCATTTTGAGAGTATGAATGGATTAGTCTTTCTCGATAATGGCGTTAAGTTTAACATCAGAGGTCTTCAAAATGCTCGAGCTGCCCAAAACCCTATAGATGTTATAATCAAGAATGGCACAGAAACAAACCTGGAGGAATTAAAAGAATTAATGGAAGAATATGGAGACATTGTGGGAGGTTTCGAAAACGTCCCTCATTCTGTTTCAGCGGAAAAGGAAACAGATGTGCTCTTTTCTAAGATGTTTAGCACTATAATGTCAGGAAAAATAAAATTCAAGATTAAACCTAGAAAAAGACTGCCTATGGTCATACCTGTGGGGGCAGGAAGGTTGAGCTAGTGTCAACTCTACAGCTTGTCCAATGCTTTAGATGCCTCAGATTTGGCCACACTAAGGTTAAATGCCCATCTTCTCACAGAGTCACATACTCGGAGTTCTATAAAAACTTTAGAATTGGGCTAGGACTTCCCACAAGGATCTCTAGTGCAGAGGAGAGGAGAGCAGTAGAAAAGGCTGCCGGACTTGAAGAGGAAGAAGAAGGACCGGAAGACAAAGGACGAACAGAGGACCAATTGCAAACTGAGGACGGAGGTCACCCGCAGGAAGAAGAGCAACCGGAGGACGAAGGACAGCTGCAGGATGTGGAGCAAAAGAAGAATGAGCAACAGCCGGCGGAGGAGCTGCCTTGTTTGGACCATAAAGATGGAACGTCTTCAGTTAAACAAAGCCCTGGGACGATAGGGATTAATGTTTCAAAAGCGTGTGATGAGTTTCCTAGTCTAGAGGCCTCTGTTCCTGGAGTTCTACAAAACCATGGGATGAGGGATGACTGGATCAAAGTTATGCAAAGGGGCTCTTCAATCCCAATGAAGAAAACAAACTCTGACTCGGAGCTGAAGAAAAGTAAACGGGCCTTTACTAGCCCGGAGACAAATTCCCAAAAACGTACAAAAGACTCTGATTCAAAAGCTCCCCAAACCTTAATTCCGTTCCATAAATAAAAGTACAAAACCTCTCTCCCTACGACTCATCACCCATCTTATTCAATTATCAACATATGGTAAATTCATCAACTTCACACAATGACAATCACGCTAACGTGCCCAATAGTTATCAAAATGAGCCAGTTCAATGTTTGCAAATTAATATGGGCAAACGAGTTACCTGCTCAACAGAGCTTAATCTGAGATTGTTGGGAAGCGCTACCTGCCTTGTTTTTGTGACAGAACCCCACCTACAACGGGATGGTGCTACTGTTGCATGCTTTAAGGGTATGTCAATCTTTGTTCACGACGGATCAAAACCAAGGGCGGCAATCTTAGCATCCTCTAATTTGATTATAACAAAAATTCCTAAGCTCTGTTCAAAAGATTTGGTTGTATGTTCTGTAAAAATTGCTTATAACAAAAGTCTTGTTGTTGCGAGCTATTATGCTGATATCACGAGGGATGACGTTTGTGGCATGATTAAACCTCTCGTTGACTTTTGTAATTGTCACAATAAGCCTCTTTTGATATGTGGGGACTTCAATGCTAGGAGTCTTTTGTGGATGGACACTCTCACAAATCATCGTGGGGAAAAACTTGAAGAGTTCATGTCGTTGTATGATCTGAGTCTACAAAATGTCGGATGTACTCCGACTTTTGTGGGCGGAATGGGCCAGTCTATAATAGATCTGACCTTGACAAACCATTGGAGTCACCACCTTGTTTCGGAATGGAGAACTGAAGAACAATACTCAGGATCTGACCACAGGTTCTGTATCTTCAAAATCAATGCAAGCAGGACCTTTTCCGGAGGTTTGAATCTGAAGAGCATAGATTGGTGCAAGTTTGCATCCATACTAGAGACTAAAACACTTCCCTTGGGAAGTAGCTGTTTGGACACATGTGCAATGGATCTAGAGGCTTCCAACATAGCTGGTGAAATCTCTGAATCTTTGAAGAATTCAAGTAGGGTGATGTCTGGTACCTTGAGAAAGGTAAACCCTTGGTGGAGCAATGAGCTTAGGGTACAGCGACGCAAAGTCAAATTTCTTCAGCGTAAGAAGCAGTATGAAATGTACAAAGTCGAAAAACAATTGTATAAAACAATGATTATAAAGGCCAAGAGGGAGGCATTCAAAGCGTGGATTGGCACTTTGGAAGGTCCAAGAGATATATCTCGGCTAATGAAGACCAAAATGAATCATACCAATGCTCGTGTAGGTATCTTGAACGGACTTTTGGACGAAAAAGAGAGCTTGAAGTCGCTTCTAAGAGAGCATTTTCCTAATTCTAAGGACGTCAACGATACTAACCATGAAGACGGTACTTCCATTAACCTTGAACCCCATATAAAATACTTTGACGAAGATCTTGTGAAGTGCGCCATTTTAAGTCTTAAGTCAAACAAAAAGCCAGGCCCTGATCTAATTCCTCCACAAGCTTTTAAGAATCTGCCCCATGGTTTTATAGTGAGATTAACGGATCTCTATAATTTAGTTTATTACTCGGGGTATACTCCCAAATGTTGGAGGATAAGTAAAGTAATATTCATTCCCAAACCGGGTAAGGATAATTATTCCGAACCTCGAGCCTTCCGCCCCATTTCACTCACCAATGTGGCACTAAAAATCTTAGAACGAATGCTGCAGTGGAAGATCTTTGAGAAATGTAGTTTGGCTCTGCCGAACCAATTTGCATTTACAAGAGGAAGGTCCACTGATACAGCCATCAGCAAACTCGTGGACTCAATTGAGAGCAGCTACCACCGGAATGAAGAGGCCCTTGTAGTATTCTTGGATATCGAGGGTGCTTTTGATCGGATTAGCTTTGATCATATCATAGATGGAATGAGGAAGTATGGAGTGGACAATATGACAATCCGATGGTATGCCAACCTACTGAAGAATAGAACTGTTTTTGCAGAATTGGGTGGCGAACGTGTTTCAGTTTCACCAACCAAAGGATGCCCACAAGGAGGAATCCTATCGGCCCTTGCATGGAACCTTGCTTTCCAAGAAGCTATAGACCTTCTCAAACCACCGGTTTATACAGTTGCTTACGCTGATGATCTGGCTTTGTGTGTTCGTGGTACGGATCGTCAAACCATTAACAGCTTGATGCAAGGTGCCCTTAATAGGCTTAAAAGTTGGGCAAACACTAGAGACACTACCTTCAGTTCAACCAAAACAAAATATATGCTTTTTTCAAAAAGAAGAAAATGCAAGGATACTTCCCTCTACCTGAATGGAGCCAAGATTGAGGGAGTTCGAACATTTAAATATCTTGGCGTAATAATTGACGATAGTCTAAACTGGAGAAAGCACATAGAATATGCAATCTCTAAGGCTAAGAGGAGTCTCTTTGCCCTGCGAACTTTTGTTGGATCCGACTGGGGGCTTAGCCCACGAAAGTCTAAATGGATCTACGAGACCTATGTTCGATCTATAGTGAGCTATGGCGCTATTGTTTTTGCACCTAAACTTCTAGGCACTAGGTTCATCAAAAATGAACTTAGTAAACTACAGAGACTTGGTCTGATGAGCATAACAGGAGCTATGAGGTCTACACCTACTGCGACTATGGAAGTACTATGTGGGCTCCTTCCACTTCATCTATTTGTAATGGAGCGTGCGAGTTTAATTAGGCTTCGGACTAAAAAGGAAACTCCACTGAAATGGTTCGACCACCTACAAAGAGGACACTTGCAATATTTAGATAAATATTTGCAAGTAAAAAATATCCCAACTCCTCCACTTCGGATCCCTTTCTGGTCCAATAATCTGGGCTACGACATAAAAAAAATTGGTGTATGAATGATTTTGATCTTGTTGGTTACACTGACGGGTCAAGAATCAAGGAT
Organism: Caligus rogercresseyi; assembly: GCA_013387185.1. Lineage (NCBI taxonomy): Eukaryota > Metazoa > Arthropoda > Copepoda > Siphonostomatoida > Caligidae > Caligus > Caligus rogercresseyi. The sequence continues at coordinate 25,401,400 of CP045897.1, forward strand.
CAAACTGGCGCTGGATGGGCTATAACGTGTGGGGACAAAGTACTTGATCAAAAGTTCTTAAGACTTGAAGACACAAACACAGTGTACCAAGCTGAAGTGGAAGCCATCAGAAACATATGTATTAATCTCAATGGGGATAAAATTGAACGAAAGAGAATAATAATCCTTTCCGACAGCATGTCGGCTATCAATAGTCTGGACATTAAACCAGGTGACCTTTTGAGTGCAGAAATTCTCGCGTGTAAAGACGCCATCAATAATTCTAATTGTAAAATCACGTTAGGATGGATCAGAGGACACAATGATAGCACCGGGAATGAATACGCCGATATGTTGGCAAAGAATGGCGCCATGAGAGGTACACCAATCTCAGTACCAGTATCTATGTGCCAATCAAAGAATTCCCTAAGACAAGAATCTTTGAAAGAATGGCGAATTGCTTGGCAAAGTATGAAGTGCTGTCGTCAAACAAAACAGTTCATCACTGAGCCCTATGTTGGGAAGAAGATATTCAGTTTCAAGAGAAACCAAATTTCTGTCATTGTTGGAATGGTGAGCGGTCACATTCATCTAAATCGGCATCTCTTTAAGATGGGGAAGGTTGAGAGCCCAACTTGCCGGCTCTGTAACGACGACGAGGAAACTCCATATCACCTCATCTACAATTGTCCTTTTACACGACAGAAGATAAGACAACTCGAGGGAAATATCGGTGAAAGAAGGTTGTCTCTGGAGGAATATATTTTTAGAACATTTAAATGTTTATGCACTTTTAATGATATTTTTATTAATAAAGACAATAGCTACTAGATAGGTCACTACCGGCTGATACCGGATTAGGTTCCGGTGAGGTGGGTCTATTCTAGGAGCTAAACAAACAAACAATATATATATATATATATATACATTTGGAAACTAGTATTAAAAGAATTTATTGCGCTTTAGTGTACTTACTTGCATCGTATTTTGTTGTGAATAAGTCCTAACATATATAATCTTTTAAGTCACATGGAAAGGTTTAGCTCGAAAAATTTAATGCTTTTAAACTTCATAAATTTATTTGTATCTAATACATATTATCATAAATTTGATTACACTACAGTAGTTGATGTACATATTAATATCGTAATTAATGTAAAATTATGACTCTTTTTGAATCTTGAATCTTGATTGAAGAAGATTTTAAAAACTGTTTTAATAGTATATATCATCAAACCGATATGTAAATGTATGGCCAAATATTTAAATTTCAATCGACTTGTACATTGCCATCAATGAACTGAGGGGTGAGTTTTAATTGTAGGAAAATTGATATAGTCTTTATTGTTTATACTTGTCCAAGGTTTCCTTTTGCCTGTATTAGAGATACTTCCATATTTAATATAGCTTATCATATTATTTTGGCAATACAATTAAAAAACATTAGCTGTTATATATATTTTTATTTCATTTCAAAGTTCTAAACAAAATCGCTGGTATAACAAAAATCGTTATATATTTATAATATATATATATATATAAATATATATATATATATTATATATATATATATATATATATATATATATATATATATATATATATACAATATATATATATATATTATGTGGTATTAGGGTTGTTCTTATTTTTCAAATGTTTGAAATGTTAGCAACATTGTGGATTTTCTGTTTCTTGGTGATAAAAGAAGACGACATACAAAGTTTGAACAAAATCGGTCAACATTACGAGGTCGCGCAACGAGGTCAAAGTTTTAAAATTTTGTAAAAATATAGTTTTCCGCAAATTTTTCAAAATGGTGGACGTTACAGACTTCAATAATAATTATTAATTTAAAGGAAATCTAATTTACTACCAGACGTATGTTTGATGTTTTTTAATAAAACAAAGTTTTCAGTAAAAACAAAGAAAAAAATAGAGTGTGTATTGTTAGCTTATTTCATAGCTTTTTTGTATCAATTAACTTCACTCGCCTGTAGAAGATGACTTGTTCGCTTCAGAGTAAAATAGTACTTTTAAGTTTAGTAAAACTTTAGATGATAAATCCAAAAATGACCTTGGTTGCATTCTATCAATTCAGAATTCAGTACAATCTGAGTTTACATCATATGATTCAGAGCCTGTATTGACCTATAAGAAATCGATTATGAAAAAAATAAATCATAATGTGTTTCTTAGATGTGCGTCAAGGTATCCTCTCAAATTTTACTTTGTCTCTGACGCATTTATAATCCATTATATGCGTCATTTGTACGCGAGATAAGCTTTTTTTAATGTACATATAACTCTCTACTTATTAAATTGACATGATTTAGTATACCAAAATATTAAACTAATTAACCAAGCTTTCATTTGATATATTTTGTGTTCTAAAAATCGCTATACTTTAAGAGATATAAGCAAATACGTACTCGCCCCCAAAAATTGATCTTTTGATATGAGAATATACGATTACCATCTGGTAACTGCTGTTAGTGTTACCTGGATAGAAAGAGAAAGAGAAGTGAGGGAGGGAATATTGTGCCTCACTTTCTCCCTTCTTTTTTCTTCCTATCACTTAAAACTTTGTTTTATTAAAAAACATCAAACATACGTCTGGTAGTAAATTAGATTTCCTTTAAATTAATAATTATTATTGAAGTCTGTAACGTCCACCATTTTGAAGAAATTTGCGGAAAACTATATTTTTACTAAATTTTTAAAACTTTGACCTCGTAATGTTGACCGATTTTGTTCAAACTTTGTGTGTCGTCTTCTTTTATCACCAAGAAACATAAAATCCACAATGTTGCTAACATTTCAAACATTTGAAAAATAAGAACAACCCTAGTGTGTATATATATATATATATATGTTATGATGCATTAAGTTTCAAGATGATTCCTCTATTTACATAAAAAATATATATTGTTAAATTGTAGGTAGTTGTGGTTGTTGTATGATTTATTACAGAGCTACTATAGCCCTAGCCTTCATGGCTACTAATATAAAAAACATTTATTTTTATATACAAACAAATAATTATACAAAAATAATAATAAAAAAAAATTAATTAAAGAAAAATAACAAATATATATATATACATATATATATATATATATAAGTAAATATTTCTTCAATTTTCATAAATACATTAAACTTAAGGAGCTATAAGGATCTAGACAACTCTGCCATTGTCTTTGCTACCCTCCGAGCACTTGATAAGGTGCATGCCTCTCTAATGGCTGTGACAAGCTCCAGGCCTTTGATAGGTTAACAGCAGCGACACAGTTGGTAGAAACGGGTTTCTTGAGGCATATTTAGCACAACGGGTGCGCTCATCGAAGCCCTTAAGAATCCTCGCCAAGGGACAACTGTCCACATTCATAGCCTTCCAAGCGGATATGGCAGCCTGCTTCACTAAGATATCATTTACAGATGGAAGATGTGACCTGTCGAGAAGGTCAACCACACGCAACCGATCTGCTCTTTGAACTCCCAGCAAGATACGTGCGAGATTGTTGATGGCAAGTTGCGCATCTGAGCTAGTCTTTGCCATTATAAAGAAAAAATATAATATGTTAAAATTGATACAATCCATAACAACTATTTTTTAAATGCTAAGAATGGAGGTCAATCTAAAAAATCCTTATGTACAATACCTTTTATAAAATCCAGTTGATTTTTCAACCCTTCAACAAACTTATTATATCATAAACTCGTGTATTTAAGTAGTCAAGAGATTCTTATAAAAATGAAATTCATCTTTCACCTCATTGACCTTCAAGGCATTACTAATTGCATAGCGAATTGATGAATTGTCCCGTCATAAAGAATATTAATCAAAATATTTTAATAATAAACCAGTCTTAAAATACGCGTATGTAAATTTCATCATTAAACAAAAGGCGGAATCATTAACCTTTTTAATGATGTCAAGGATCAAACCAAACAATGAGGGATGTAATTCATTATTAGAGTAGCCAACAAGTTAATGCTTATTCTAAGAAAATGAAGTACCGGTCCATAAACAATTAGTTCATTTCCTATATATTAACATCATATTAAAACATTATTCTGCTTCTTTTATTAAGTGTTATTCCTTCACAAACTTAATTGTAAAATATCCTTTAACAAAGGATATAAAAATCTTTGACAAGAATTTTAGTAGTCACATTTCTAAATAATATCTTTTATATTTTTTTCAAATATTAAAAAATAATATCTTTTGAAAATTTTGATTTAATATATATTTGTCTTTGCCTTTAATATTTTATAAATAAAGGAAAAGGGTTCAACGAGAGTTGAATAAAAATAAACTATTGTGCTTCGTCAAGAAATCGATTAACTTATATATCGTCGCTGTCGGGCGAAAACCTCCTATGTCCAAAAATCATGATTTTTATTTTTTTTCATAAATCGGTACTATTGGTCAACCTTTATGTCTGTCTGTGATTTTACAAATATTGGACCGATGAAAGTATGGAAAATGACATGTGACTAAAACTCCTAACTCCATTGGATCCTGAAAACCACAGTTTCTTTTTCATTTCCTGAAAAATAACAGGTTTGGACATAGGAGGTTTGCGCCCGACAGCGACGATATGTAGAATATAATAATCTGGAAAGCACAAAACGTTTGTGAGATTTGGCATACAGTATATTGCTTTTCAATGTATGTACTTAAATGGCATTATATGGTCGAATCGAATAAATAAATACTGCTACTAACTTTGATACACCTTTCAAAATGATCCATTCTTAGTACATAAGATAAAAATGCAAGTGTGCTTTATCTTCAACAAATGATGTTAAAATGAATATGAGAGCATTCAAAATATCAATATAGTGTGAGAGATCAGAATTTTACCTCCAAATAATCATGCTTGATTTAATCATTGAAATTCCGTCTAATGTACAGGGTCGCCAAGTATAATTTAATATTTTATCAAAATAAAGTTTGAAAAAAGCTTTCATACTTTATTCACTCGAAAAATTTATTCTTCTTGGCTTCAGGTTTACTCAAACTAGGACCCCTCAACAGCCACAACCTTCTCTCAACCTACTCTTTGGGGCAACTGGTTGAAGACAGAGGTGATGCGGATTTTAAAAAAAGTGTTTCTCATCATACATCTTTCAATCATAATCGTGTACTTATCAACTCGTCTGAATTCATACTGTCACTACCAGCTCTGCTCTATTACTGATTAACTCATAAAAACCTTCACATGTGTATTTACTGCCATCTAGCGGCAACTACAAGGAATATATTAAAATCTCAAATTTATCTGGTATATAAAAATCGACTGGATGAAAAAAGTGATATTAGATAGAAGTTTATTAAGCATAGAAAATGATATTTTAAACTTATCATCTTCCATCATCGAACGAGAAAACATATATGTAATGTCCACTAGAATGGCATCATGAAGATTTGCAATATCCTCAAAGAAATTAAAATTAATGGTCACTGATGGATGCAAGCTATATAAATTGTGTGTTTTATATATTGACATTTTTTGAAGTTATTACATATTGTGTTTAATTGAATTTCAATATCCTGATGCATTTTTCTAAATATATTTTGACAAAAATATAATATAATAATATTTAAATACATTCATTAATAATATTGACAAAATACATGTATTTCAGAAAAAGAAACACTTTAGTAAACAAATGTAGAATAATAAATTTTGTGAACTTATATAATTATATTTTCATACTTGTTTATACAGACAAGAGAAAAACTATTGAAAAAATATTTGATTTTCTTATATTTATCACCCTTTTTATACCGATACCTTAGAAAAAAATCTAAATTTTTAACATCCATTTAAATAATTGCTAATGTTTCTTGTTTAATTTAAAGAAAATATATCAATTAGAAAACCCAAAATAATTATGGTGATAAAAAAGCTGTACCGTGAGCATAAAAAATAAATGAAAAATGCTTAATATAGCAATTTTATACCATAATTATATTATTAATGTATTTTTTTTCAAAATAATGAACTTTAATATATACCTACTGTCAGATAATGCATAACTTTTATATATAGACATATGGTCCAACGCAAAAGATAGTTGCAAAATATAAAAAGCTATTGTCTTATAAAAAAATAATATAAACCTTTTTTAGGGCGTATATATGGGACAATGTCACTTAATAACAAATGTAATATATAATATTTTGGCCAAACCATCATAATCATATAACAAACATTAAACATAAGTCGTTAGCACAATAAAATACTAAAATATAATCTCCTACCTAAAAATGTATATATATATATATATATATCAGGAAACGACCGAGAACCCGGCCCTGGTCCCGGCTGTTTTTTAGCGTCCCGGCCCAGTATCCGGGTTTTTAGACACCGGGCCGGGACTTAAATATTTTCTTTCGTTTGTCGTTCCTAAAGTTTTTTAGAAAATAATTTTCGAAATATTCTTTTCTAAAAGAAACGTCATCACTTTTTCTAAGATTTTTTTTTAGATTCTAAAAAAAACGTCCTCATTTCTTTTGGAAATTATTTTCTAAAAAAACGTCCTCACTTTTTTTGGAAATTCTTTTCAAAAAAACGTCGTCACTTCAGATTGTCGCAGGAACGAAAATATTTATTAAGTCCCGGCCCAGCTTGAACTATTATCTATAATAAATTTGTTTGGTAATGCAATTATAAGACAAATATCAATTTTTTATTTGCCAATCCGTCATATTTATTTATCTGTCATTGATCATATGCTCATAAGCACCAGGGAGTCAGCAAACGCATTTACTTAAGAAACGGTGTATATGTTCATTTAATAAGAATGTAATTCATGATTAGAGACTTGAAGGACCATCAAACAGTTATTTGTAATTAAGCAATTCATCATTTTTAATCAAATCACGTCTCTCTTGAATGTAGTGCAGGATGCGCTTGGAAATTGTCTTCACTTCATCAATGTCATTCTTTCAGTTTTCCTTGCAGGAGTCATAGAGAAGAAGAGGGGGGCTTGTGACAAAGGGAGGGGGGACGATCTGACAACTTTAAAATGCACTCTAAATAGAATTCTAAATGATGGAGCGCTCCAAGGAGAAGCGTAACTACATGAACGTATACATATATAATTATCCCTTTAGGTTGACAAACATGGCGTCAATAACAAACACAAATAGCCTCAAATATTAATAGTTAAAAAAGTAATTAGTTTTCAAGTACATTACTTATTCATGTTTTATTAATAGATATAATTTCCTTTATACAAAACATAGAGAAGAGCATATATTCATATTGTTCTTTTATTCAGAAATCATCGATGAAATAAATAATTTAACCTATCTTTATTTTTAGTTGAAAAGAATGCATTGCCGTTTCACATTATACACATATGCATTACAATATAGAACAAGATATAAAACAATACACACATATAAAGCAAATGAACACGACCACACAGGGGTATATGTGTTACTTCAGCAGGAGTTGATCTAAAGTATATATAATATTAAAGTTATCACTAATTATTTTTTCCATTTTTGAGCATTTCATAATTTAAGGATACGTAGGTCTTCATCCTCTTCTTGCATGAATTGATGTATCTCATAAGAGAGTGATGGGCATCAATTTAAACCTATATTGAATATTACTTAAAATATAACTATTTTCAATGTAGTAGGTTATTAATTATATCCTATATCAATTAGTTATTTTATAAAGAGGTTGCCATGAAAAACTTGATTATTTACAAAGAATTAGAGATGTCTTTGTTTATATTGTTATCATATCTTTCAGCATTTATAAAATTAGAGAATGTCTCAAAAATTTTCTATAGTGAACAGTATTTATAAAATTAGAGAATTACTCATCATTTTTTACAATGAAAAATATAATCACTTCTTCGAGAATTTATATATATATGTATGTAAATGTATATATATATATATATATATTACTATTTGTTAAGGTTTTGCACATGATAAAATATATTCCTGACCATAGTTATAATCAATTTATTTAATTCTCAGATTGAAAATGATAGTATACACAAATAAGACACCTACAAATGATTATTGCAAAAACAAAAAAAGGGTAAGGCAAAAAGTTGATTCTCATATCATAAGAATCACACGCTGCTTGTGCGTTTCAACCAATTTTGTTTATTTAAAAGATTTTTGCATAACTCTATTGCCATTTTAAAAGAGGCAATCCATATCAATGCCCCAAGTTTTTAATATAATATAACCAGCAAAATATGTTTTTTTTCTTTAGAAAAGTGTTTAATTGCTTACATATGGAGCACAAAAGGGCGAAATATTTATTAGCATGTGCATTTTGGTTTATATAAAAGTTTTAGATATTTGGTGACTTATTTGAACATTCTATACTGACTTGTTTTGTCTAAGCTTTCGATAGAAACATATTAAGAACATATTAATTCAAATCATAATATCTGAAATGAGAGCATTTGACTTCTTAATTGTAAATGTGATTTAATGGAAATAAATATATATTTATATTCATGAATGATAGAAAAGAGGAGCTTTTAAGGGCTCAGATATCAATTAGGAGTGATCCGAAGAAGAAAACGAACCATAGCGAACCCTAAAAATAAGTATTTTTTATGTGAAAATTTGTCTCATGATGAGGAAAATATAAATTTATGATTAAAACTTATATCATTTAAATTATCTTGATTACTAAAACTAAAAATGGGTGGAAGTATATTTTGAGTATTAAGGATTTATAGGGGACTTATAGTGGAACTTCATTCACTTATTTATAAATATTGGGAGAAGACTGGCTTTGTCCGAATAACTAA
>CP045897.1:25410286-25424342 GCA_013387185.1 Caligus rogercresseyi
TAAACTCAGGTTTGGAAATAAAAATACGTTTAATATTCTTATTTGAGGCCTTCACGGTACTCTACTCTAATCTCCCACATCAAATCTTCTAGAGCACCGGAATCAAGATACTTCTTATGAAGTCAGGACAACTTTATTAAGTTTATGTTGCTCAAATCAATAGCAAAATTTGAAAGAACAGCTTAAGATCGAAAAAATAGTTTTTAGTATTGTGTTCAAATTTTTAATTCTAATTCACTTGGTATTGCTGTAGATTCATACTAATTCATTACATTAAGGACTTTAATATAAATTAAATAAGATTATGTTTTTATTTAAACATAGAATTAACAAAATGATATATATCATAATCTAGTTATAGTTACTTTAAAATAATTAAATGAAACAATACAATATACAAATATTCTCAAGCATGAAAACTTTCTTAACATTTGAAATCACTTTTAAGAAATAAATAATAAACATAAGTAAATCAAATTTGTAGAAGTATACAACCTGGAATGTACTTTTCTTTATTTTCAACAAATAATTAAATTATATATATAACATAATTACACAATCAATATCGATTCCATGTATTAAAAAGTTATATATTTCCATCGTAGGATCGATTGTCAAATCATAAAAATAATAAACAGATTCATGAGTTGTTCATTTATTGTAACACTTTGCAAACCTTTTTACTATCATTCCATCAATTCCTTTCATCGGATTATGCACAAATACATACATTGATCGCATATGTTTTTAATAGATAACTTAGATTTCGTCCATTTACTAGAGGCGTATAACGTTGTGATGTAAAAACATAACAAAGTAAAGTATCTCCGAGGGGCAATTAACTAATTGGCTTTTTCAAAATGCAATACAACTTATTGATTATTAAGAGATGTCGGTCCTTGTTTGGTTCCTTGTTACTTAATATATGATTATGTAATTAAAACAAATTATAAGGTGTGTTATATGATAATCTTTACTCTAATTAAGTAGACCTACTATAAATAGTTATTTATATAATTCTTATGGATTATCATATATTGCAAATTTGTATAATGAGTAAATTCATCAAATTTATCAAGTTATTGTAGATATTTTGTCCCATAAAGAAATTTTTTGGCTAATACTTACTTTCTATGACTGGAATATGGTTGGGCTTTATTTTTGGGTTCCTGGAAACGATTACCTCATGCAATAACATCGTTGAAGGTTCTTAATAATAAATGTATTGTATTTTCATTATAAATTGTCAGCAGTATATCAATAAATTATTTTCTATGTCATTTTACTTTTGAATAAACGTCCAAGTCGAAATTCTTTCTTTTAGAACTAAAATATGTATTGTTAAAAAATGTCTGGTTGGTTTTAAAATATTTCCCTTTCTGTTTTTGGACGTCCAATAGTGAAACACAACAATTTCCTCAAATGTTTGGAAACATGAAAATTGTAATTATCTAGAACATGATAGGTGAAAAAAGAAATGGCTCTGATATAAAAAGCAAAGGTTTTTTGAAATTAATCATAATTTACTCATTGCTTTTGAGCTAGACTAGGCCTCTTTCCTTATGAACTTCAAGCATTAACTACCCTCTGAAATGAATTTTCCATTGATGCATATGATTACTTATATATTAATAAGTAATAATAAGTAATATAAATTTCTTCTCATTAACCAGAGACAAATAATTATTCCTTAATATTTCAAATGTTACTAAAATAAAAGTAAATACATAAATTACGATATTTTCAGATCAATTAAGAGTATCATTTAACTTGTGATTATCTTATATTTAAAACATGTAAAGAAATTCACTTTATGATTTCTATCAATACCATTTTTTTCAGTTCTAAAAATTCCAAAATAATTGTGTTAAAGACAAAACATAAATAAGCTTTTAGTTTAAATTATTACTTCGGAGAAGAATGACACTACTAATAACCATGACTTAACATAATCAAACAGTAAAGATAACTATTAAAATGCACAGATAATACTTTAAAAACGATTATCAACTATTTAAAAAATTTCATTTGAAGCATTCAGAATGAACGTAAAATCTTTAAATGAAACAGTAAACTTGATTGGAAATATTTGACCTCCTCTGAAGCAATGGTCCCCGAATCGTTGCGAACAGACGGAATATTGAGAGAAAATGCAGCATATCTGGCTGCAGCTGAAAACCAAACTGCTCGTAGGTCCGTTGGCTTCACACACTCCCGTTTTGTTTAAAAAACTGGGAATCCGTGCTTTGGCATTCAACAAGGCTTAATCTATAGCTTTAGAGTAGCTAGAACGACGTTGTTTTATTTTTTGAAGTCCAAAAAGCACAACTGCCTTTATATATCCCTCTCCACAACTCTCCAGACCACTGACGTTTAAAAAAACGAATTTATTCAACATAGAGACTGCTGGCAATCCACGAAGGCATTTAAGATGTCACTATAAAATCTTCCGCAATCCTTGCAATGATCCAAAAAGATAATGCAATTTGTAGAAATTTGAAATTGGCTGGTGAATGTCCTCCCGTCATGGATTCCAACTAAGGAATCATTTATTCTTTGCCTCCATGTTTCAGGAAGCTTTTACAAAATGACAAAGAAATCAGTCAGCCCCTTAATTTCAACGTTAGAATTGGGAAATACCATTTTGATGTGCCATGCCCTTGCCATATCATTGGTCGATTAATATTTTCTTAATTGGCATCAATTTTCTCGATTTTAATATAGCTAAAATCTGGTAATATAAATATAAATAAATCATTGCAAAATTTTAATTCAAAATGGATATTATCATGTTGTTCTATGATTATAACCTTTTAAGTTGCGTTACAAAATGAGTCCTTTATAATTATTTTTTAGACGATTCAAAAGATTTTTTAAATTCGAAGTATTAGTATTGAAACATTGATACGATTATTTAAAAATAAAAGCTTTCGTTCCTCTCAGTTTGCAGAAAATATGTTTTGCAAATGTTTAGCAACCAAAACAATTATGGTTCCTCTTGAGATGTTTTATAAATTAAATAAACTCTATACATTTAATTCACATGGGAACCTCATCTACCACTCTAAAATGTTTTTTTGGTTTCTATGTGCTTTATAAATCAAAAGTGCAAAACAACTACCTCTGGCAACGATTGCTTCCTTGACATAATGCAATATACACATCATTTCCCCTACATGTAAGAGATGTGTTATAAAATTAAATTTTGCTTTATAATTACAGTAAAAACTATAATAAATAAAAGTTTTAATATGAAAAAAATTAATGGAGAGGTTATAATATTTGTTTGTTTTGTAAAAGCTACAGCTCAATCCAAATATGAGTTTGTAATCCACTATTGTAGATAATAAAATAATACTTTTGTCTAATATTTTTTCGAACAATATGATTCCTAAGGCTTATGACTAGGGATGGACAAATCTGGAGTAAAAAGATAGGCTTTTAATCCCAAAATGTGGAACAAAAAACTAATAAGTATGCAGAAAAGGGATAAAATATACGAATAAATGTTGTTCTATAATTTACATATTTTTTTATTTCATATATACATTATTCAATACCTTTTGTCCATGCAAGTAATATGTATATAGTAACAATAAAGATATGTATGACTAATTAACCACAAAAAATCAAAAACTATCAATAAAATAGCTGTTTATCAGGAGAATATAAATAAGGTGAGTCACAGAGGAGTTCTTGGACTTATGCTCTTGTTCAAAAGGGGATTTTTTTTGTGACGTTACGAATGCTACAATATGAAAAACATTATTTATTAGTGCTCTGATTTAGAAATTATTACTCAATTTTTTTTTTTTGCTTATTTGGTTCGATAGAATTGCATCCGACAGGATATAAATAAGCATTATAGCATTAAAATTAGTCTATCGAACCTAGAATTCTCAACTTTATCTCTCAATTGAAAATATTTGATTACAATATTGTTCTGTGCTAGTGTATAGAATCCATATTGCATGAAAAAGAAATGTTATGAAATGATGTATCATTAGTATTCATTATCTTAAGTAATTAGCAAATAATAATTTCAAACAATAAAAATATTTTTCCATCAAGAATTTAATTTATTTGAAGGAATTATATATAATATACAAAAATAGAATATTACGCTAATTAGTAACCTGGCCTATGTGTTTAATTTTCCCTTTCATTTTTCAGTTGTTCGACTAATTTTAATGCTAAAATGCTTATTTAAATTCAGTTTAAGAAGCTTATTTTAAAAAATCTCGAATCTGTGTTCTTTTTTTACAAAACAATAATATTTTTTTGACCAATTTGGATAACATTGATAATGGCTTAAAAAGTCTTTGAAAAACATGGGGTCTTTATCGATTGCATCTTGATGGTTATTATGACAAAATTAATTTTTTTTCTAAGAGGTGGCAGAACTTCAAAAATCGGGTGAAGGGGCGGTAATAACTAATCCAAGGACTTTGAGTTTCTCGTCTGTTTCCCCAAATTTGAGAGGAGGTCTTTAAACTTCCTGGCTAAGTATCCAACGATATAGGAGAGACCCTCGTTGGAAAAGTCATTGGAATTTTTCCTGAGCTTGCTTTGTAGCAGAACAGCTTCATTTTCGTGAGTGAGAGTTCCTCATTCCTCCTCACTAGTCATCTCACAATATTTTCCCGTTCACAGGGCTTCTTGACGGACCTGTCTGAAGGACTTGTACACACTTGAGAAGTGGTCCAGGGTTCAAGAGTGAAGAAACAGCTTGAGACTTAAGCTTCTTCCTTGCAGAGATGCCAAGAAGCTCAGCCTGAAGACTCCTTGCAAGTAATCTGGAGTAAAATGACGATCGCTGATCTTCGCATTCTTTAGGCCCATCCTATCGGATCTTCTGCATCGTGTAATCCACAGACGCTGGATATCGAGATCCTTCGTCAGAAGTGTAAAATATTGTGCATCTCGAGGATTAAAGCAAGAGAGGATGGCACAAACACGATTACTTTCTCGAGAATATGGTATTTTCGCTTTAAAAATACAAAATGAACTAGAAATCAAGCGTAGCAGCTGTGACGTCACAACAAAATAGTCAACTGTTGCCTTGCAATTGTCTACGTCGATTCCTATTGCCTCACCTTATTTATATTCTCCTGGTCGTTATGGCGAAACTCCTTACGCACGAGCTCCGCTACCCTGTTCAAACCAAGGACCTGCATTTTCTGAGAGTTTTTGGATAGGCCCTACATCGTGGACATGATCGACATCAATACGGCCAACAGCTCCAATCTCATACAGGCAGTAACTGGTGGACTTTTCAAGTTCTTGGAGAGGATTTTGACTACAGCAAACTCCGTCTTCTGCTCACTGATGCCACCACCGACTGTCTTCAGGCTGGCCGAGGATTGCAAAACATGTTATCCATCCTTCTTCGTGTAACCTGCCTCTTCCATGGTTTTAACAGGGTGATGGAGCTCGTGTGGAAGGAGTTTCTCCATGTAACAAACTGGCCTCTGAGGTTAAAAATGTATTTTTGAGGTCTCCTAGGACCTGATAGCACAGGCCTTGCTCCCCTGTTCCAGTTCCTGTGCTTACCAGTAGAGAGCCTGGTTGGAGGCTGCCTGTATACAGTACCTACTTAAACAGTATAAAAAAATGGGGGCGACCTCAGTGACAACAGAATTGATATCATTAAGGCCAAAGAGCTTCAACATGGAGAACTGCCTGGCCCAAACTGGCCATGGCCAACTTTACAGGACTGGTATTATGTAAAGAGGTCACACGTGGTACGCAATTATGAAAGGAACACCTGCACTCGGTACGAACAATAAAATATACACGTTGACTGTCCACTTCTTCCAAATATTGTCAATCAGCGAGACTAAAAATGAGCTAAATGTGGGTGAAAAATGTAGAAAATAGCAAAATATGCGAATAAACTAAAATTGCTTAATATACGAATGATGAAAGAGCGTGTATTGGTTATACATTTTCTTTCGCATATTTTTTGCCCAGCCCTTCTTATGACACTAATTAGGTGCAAAAATCATATCAAACTTATATTTTGATGCAATCATAATTTTTGAAGGTAAAGTAGTCTTAAGAAATCTTTCTCTCTCTCTCTATATATATATATACATATATATACAATATATAGATATATTGATATAGATAGATAGATGCACGTGAGTGTGATTGATGTTCTGTATCTATAACGTAGAATAAAATTCCCAATAACCTATTTGAAAAAGTTTTTAAATATGTATTTGTCACACAACAAACAGGAAACATATAAAAACAGTTCTGTCATCTTAATGGCAATAATCCTTAAGGCTAATCTCTGAGAAAAAGCGTTCATTCCTAAGGAGACTCCTTGGATTAAGCAACTTTTCTCAGCTGGTAGACTTTTGGCTTATCGGATCATTTATCACCTTAATTCCATGGAATTTTTGATGAAGGGATCTGATAGATAATGCTATAGAGTGTGTAACATTAGATTCAAGATCCTTGTAAAATTATAATTTTATACCATATATATTTTTCATTGAAAGTAGATAAAAGTATAAAGATAAAAGTGATAAAGATTTCAGAAAGTTTTTAATGTTCCATCCCCATGAAAGAACTTGAAATTTAAAAAATACCAACATCAGGTTAACATATTTTATTATGACGAGAAACCTCAAGTATTGATACAGCTTCTATTAATGAATTTCATATAAATATATAATCATTATATTTGAAATTATAATACGTTTCTTTTTAATTCATTTGATAGTTCCTTTATATAATATATAATATATAGTCTTAAAAGAGTTTTTAGCGGTTGTAATCCATCTTGCATTGTTATTTTTTTCCGGAATGCTTCTCAAGGAATGTTTTTGGTAATTGGTTAGGTCTGTTATGTATCATATAGAAATCTGAATAAATTATTGTTGATCAATACTTCTGCATTTTGATAAACAATGACTTATTCATGTGAAGCCAACAAATGATCCATTGAAACGGTGATTCAAATTTTTGCTCCAAATGTCATCTGACTTCAGCTTGGTATCCTGTGCTTACTGGAGCACTATCGCTTCCAATAGCTCAGAGGGAATGGCACTATCAGATTATACGGTTATAGAATGTAATTTATTTGCTTTACCAGATATTGGAGCAAAATTGTTTACATAAGTTGCCTGAGTTTCCAAAATTACAGTGGCGGGTTTTCATGTTTTATCAAGCAGTAGCGCTCTAACAGATAGACCATATTTTCACTTCATTTCACTTTATTCTGAGAGATTCTTAAAGTTTATTTTTACTTCATTTTTTTAATCATATAAAAGTCATCATCGTCAAGAGGAATTATCTTTTGTTGTTCTAAATATTCATTATTCAAGTTTTCTATATATTTATTTAAATATTATTCATTTCCAAGTCTTTCTATTATTTTTTTTGCTTGTTTTAGAATAGATTTCTTTCTTGTTCTTTTTTTTTTGCTGAGATATTGAAGTTTGTATTTAATAATTTATAGACTTTTTGATCAACTCCATGAGTTATAATTAGTCTTCTTCTAAAGTATATAAAGGAGTTCAGCTGGCTTATCGATAAGAAAATGGCAAAATGAACTCCTAATACTTGTAGCCAAAGTCCTTTTTCATAGAGAAACAACACACTTCTAACTTATTATCAAACACTTTTTATCAAAAAAATATGTAATTGCACACAATGTTACTATTATACTTCCATTGTTTGATCTCATTTAATTGTCACACATTTTTTTAACAAATAAGTTAATCATGTTTGATTATTGAATATTTGTTATCTTTCGCCATTTTAGAAAATAGTAATATGAATTAATGTAATTTAAGATAGAAAACTATTGAAAACCTTTCAATTCGACTAAACAAAAAAATTGATAAAAACAACTGATTTAAACATTAAAAAAGGCAGTCGAAAAGCGAAAAAATACTAACAAATAGAAAAAATTATAATATATATTTTTCAATTCATAGGCCAAGATTTTTTTCTATTTCAAATTTTACTTCCGGTAAATATCGCAATTTTGCTCGGAAAGTGGAAGTGGGTTTTGACCAGAGAGAGGAAAATTATTTTTTGGGAGTGATTACCAATACCAAAATGTCTTGGCATTCAAATATTATTACTATAGATATACAAATACTATCATATATTTGTTAGGTTATAAATTTATTTCTTGTCATTCTAGTGTTAAACAAACTTTAGATAAGTTACTACACATAAGTGTCAAATTAATATACATATATTAGGTTAATAGCATAAAGTACTTTTAAAAAACTTACCCTAAAATTAATTAATATATACATTTTCCTTCACTCTTTACGAAATCATAAAAAGGTGAAAGATTGGTTTGCTTAATACCAAGAATGACACCCAAGTGTTCATCTGTTCAGAGCTGTTCCTCTCCGTCCAAATATAATTAAAGTTATCTTCTTCCAAAAGCAATTACAGTTGTAGGATGGGTGGTTTGGATTATGAGATGAACGGATGAACTGACTCAGGGATGGTTAGAAACCCGTCAAACATAATCCTTTAGAGATGAAAAACAAAAAAAGCCCGAAAAGAAAACCTCCTGAGAGAGCTGATTCTTCAATGAATTATTACTATTGGTTTTTACAATAGAAGATACGATGAGAGACCTTTTGAGATGATGGGTCCCATGCAAAGGGCTCTTAATCCAAATTGATCCTTGCATCCGTGTGTGTGTGTGTGCACGGGTCGACTCATTGATAGGGAAACACTGATCCATCCCCTATCAGGGGGGAAAATTAATATTATATTTTTACGTATCGTGTATGAATATTGTTTTTTGGAAGTAAAAGGATTAAATATCAGTTACATGAATCAAAATGATTATACGGTGTCTCTACCCCCAAAAAAATACCAATCTTTGATTGGGTATTTCTTTAGTAAATGGTCAAACCAAGTTTATTATGAGTAAAAGAATGTTTTTTTGGGAAAATTTAATAATCAAAATCATTTTTTTACCTATATGGTTCGATAGAGTGCATCCGATAAGATATAAATAAGCATTATAGCCTTAAAATTAGTCTATCGAACAAGGATCTTATCAAGGAGGTATTCGAACCTGCGCCCCCAACATTGAGAGTTGAACACACCTTAACGCACACGGCTATCGTACATTTTATGTTGATCAAATCGATTGCAGGGTGATCCCTAAAAAGTCACACCCGATCTTTGATTAGTTTACATTCTTAGTTTTTGGTCTTTATGAAATCAAAGGTTGGTCAAACCCAGTTTATTTATTGTGTACAAATTTGTTTTTGTCTGAAATAAAAGGATTATTTATGAGTTAACAAGGATCAAAATAATAACGGGCGACCCTCCAAAGACTGAAAGAAACTTTGGTAAGCCCAACAATAAGTGTCCAAGATTTTCTTGGGTAAATCCATTTATTATGTGTACATACATTCAGATCCTTTGCTACATTTTCCAGCATGTATTTTCTAATGAAATTAATTGTGTTCCGTGTTTTTATGCTAAAATGAAGTTTTCCATGGCACTCTTTCGAACTAGTTTATAAGGGTTTGTGCTTTCTTCCTAATGACTTTATTTGAGTTCGTGTATTGCTCTGGATTTTTTTCATCGCGATTATGTCCTTCATATATCATCAAATTAAGATTGAGAGAATTATCACCTCAAAGTGGTGCCCACAGTTTTGAATTCTGCTTTTTTTTAATTACAGCCTTTTCAGAATTAACTGAGCCTCTCTTGTTATGAATTAAACACATTGTATTCATGTTTCAGGTTCTCATGGGGTTTTAATGAACTCACGGGCGTTTTTGTTATTAAAGTAAGGGAAATGACGAAAAAATAAAGAAAAAATTCTTATACATTTTCTTAATATATGATATAAATATATACTCTAAGATCTTGTATTTTTAAAAAATAAAAAGAATGACAGGAAAAAAAAATACGTTTATTTGTAATTGTTGTTTTAATAAAAAGATAAAATACTTAGATAATTGATAAATAGAAACATAAAAATAAGGCATTAATGCCAGAATTCAGAACTAAAATGAGAGTTCTTCAAACTCAAAATATGTTCGAAAAGTGAAGAAAAAACGATTGTTGTATGTCAGCATGGTTTTATAAAAGTATTATTTTTATTCTTGTGTTGTAAACTTTATTCTAGGTTCCCTCACCAATAAAAGTCCAACATGAGTTCAAGTCAAAATCTGGGTTTTTACTAATAATTCGTTCACTAATAGTGTCTAAAGTGACAAACTCCACTTAACTTTAAGTTAGCAATCGTGTGTTGTTGGTTAGACTATACGAATATTATTTTAAAACAATGTTTCATTTTTTTTTAAACATGTTGAATATAAAAAATTGGCTCAGCTATACTTATAATCTATTTATTACAGTTCCCTACAATAACATCAACTATTTTTTTAATTGAACATTCTTAAACATATCTTATTATTATTTATAATTTTTCTATGTAGACAATTAAAAGAATAAATTAAGGACTTTTAAATGGAACACTCAATGGAACGTGCAGAGGTGGCTTCCTGTGTGTCTCCAGATCTCGTCCGAAGAAGCCTGGAAATTCTACGCTCCATCCCAGGGAGGTTTTCAAAACAACGGGTCCGCCTCCCTTCAAGTGCAAGTGGACTGATCAATGACGCATGATCCTCATCATAGCGAGTCAACTGGTTTTCTAAATCACTATTTTATCTCAAGATATCTCATAAAAGAAGGATGATAGGTTGGGAGTTCTTTATTTTTCTTCCGACAAGTTATAAATGCATGTGTTTTTTAATGTATATTTGTTTTTTTTTAACGTAGCTTTATCAAATTTTCATTTATTTATTCATAATACGTGCATTTTATTCTGTTCGAGATATCTTTTAGATCATAATAATAAATATTTTAAATTAAAAAAAAAAAAAAAAAAATGGAACACTCAATGTGGGGGGCGCAGGTTCGAATCCCGTTTTGGTCAACCCCATTCATAAGATCATAAGTTTGGTAGACTAATATTACATGTAGGATGCATATTATATCATCCACCTGGATGCAATTCAGTCGAACCAAATAGGCACCAAAAAAGGATTTTTTGTGTGTCCATATAAAAAGGTGAAGGACCTTAGAGCTTGTTTTATAAGAAAGACAAATTATTATTTTTGACCGCCTAAACCCCTATTGAGTTAGAGTGACATCTGGTAAAAATTGTTATTATTAAAGCTTAAGTAGATTTATTTGAAATAAGTAGTATATGCAATACACGATATTCATAATTAAAAAAAACAAAAAGTAAGGCTGTTTTTTAATATAAAATTCTGTATTTTTATAACTCTTATAGCTGTTCATGAATAAATACGTTGAATCAACTAAGTGTGGGTTTTTTGTCTCATTGATTCGATGGATTGTCGAATGAGTGAACGAAGAAACAAACATGAGCTATTGGATGCTGTTAAAGTGATAATTTACCACTAAGGAAGGGAAGGGAGCTTAAAAGATTTTATTTTGAAATGATCAAAGATGATATCTCTCTTTGTGAAGAACAAAGTTCTATGGCGCCTACTGTCATCCCTGATGTATGAGTGTATCAGTTTACCATCATTGTTATATTCTCTAACACTAACAATATTTCAAATGGTAAGTGGAAGTTATAACTCAGTCCCATTTGAAAGCAGAAAACAAAAGGATAAGAAACAAATGTTTAATTAGGTATATTAATATTTTAATATAGCTGTATTAGTATTTTTTATCCTACTATTTAATATGAACTATAAAGTAATACATACATAGTATATATACATATTATATATATATATATAATTTGCATAAAGCATCTATAACAAACAATAAGTTAATATGCAGCAGTTATTGTATAAATTCATGAAATTACTTTGTTGTAGTATAAGTGTATTTTCTTATTATATCTAAAAGAAATTAATGAGAGTACATATTTCTGTACTAGTTTTCTCCAACATAAAGGCATTATGCATCTTAATATATATGTCTAATTACATTTATTAAGCTCTTACACATTAATTTCTTTCATAACGTATACTGACTTCAAAACTACCGAAATAATAATATGAAAAAAAAAAACATTTCAATTTAACATTGTTATGGATACTAAAAATCAGTATTACTCTTTCTACATTTTTAGTTCGAATACGCTATTTATTCAGACATATTATAAGTCATGAATACAAAACAGTTACATAATGTTTTGAACTTTAATATTGTCCAGATATGAAAACCGTTTGAAAAATGTCTTAAAATATGTAGACTAGTTTTTATTCATGTGCCCATATCTCGACCCATGAAGGATATGCTTCCCCCCTGCACAAATTCCGATAGACATGGAATGGTTAAAATTCAAACATTAATTAGGAAATTATGATTGTGTAAATGAGGCATATTATGTAGTAACACAAATAACCCGATAACGTGATCGTGTTTATTACCTTTCTTCAGAATTTCAACAGTATTTATATATTTGGTGATCAGAATCAAATCTAGCTTATATCCAGATGACCATTGAAACCATTTGTAACAAAATATAAAACTCTTTGACTTCTCTATATAAAAAAATGCCCATGTCTCCGTCCTACCAAAGAATCATCCCCCGCAGGACAAATCCGATAGACATTTTAAAATATATGAAAATGGTAAAAATTCAAACATTAATTCGTGAAATAATGATTGGAAAAATAGAACTATTATTATATTATAAATCAGAATACAATCCAACAAAAATACAAAACTCTTGTACTTCTCTATAGATTTTAACATGCTAAGAGTTGCACATTACGTAAACGTATGTTATTGTTCCTTACATATGTCAAAAGACGATTTATTCCAAGATACAAAAAACAGATCTTTCTTTTTTTATCCCCTTCCCCCTTATTTAGATAATGAATACATATGTGTTGTTGTTAAAATGCATGGGTCATTGTGTACGTAGTATCCTCCATATGCATGCCCAAGCTCTTCTCTTCATTACACACATCCATCAGTCTAAACCAAAACATTTATTTTCCGTTCTTTGCTAATATATACATAGGATCATCAACACACTCATCAAAGTACAATGTCCAAAGACCCCCCTCCATAAACTCATTCATCTTCTATCTAATTACAAAATGTATCTTTTAATTATAACACAGGGGCAGAAGGAGCTTATGATTATTAATTATTATATTATCCATTGAATGGGTGATAAGAGAAGAAGGACTCCATGAATAATAAGTATACGACCTCTTCAAAAGAAGCTTCATGAATGTCATTGGAAGAGGTATAAGAGAGAGGAAACGAGGAATTCATTAGACCCATTCGCCCCTCTGCAACCAAAACATTATTTCCCTAAACAGATACGTAATGATCCTTCAGATCTATTAGGGCTCTGCTTTGATTGGTAAAAGGAAGAAAATGATTAATAGAATACGTATTGGACGGGGACTTGCTTTTACTTAATAACTATATGAAAGTATTTTTTTTTTGGTTAAGATGTTTATTTATGAGTTAAAATCCAAACAGTGTCAATAAAAATAAGAATACAGTAGAAAGTAGGAGATAAAAAAACACAATCTTAAGCAGTTACGTTAAAAACAAAACATAAATGAACATTATAATTCAAAATGACTGTCTAAAGATAAAACCATAATATAAAATGACTTATGTAAAATTTTTTTTTTTTTCAATAAAAAACGTTGATGTCGTCTATTGTCGTTTGGATGAGTTTGAGATATTCGAGAGATTTATTTGAATAAACTTATCAAATCTCCGGCCCATGTCCATGACGTTGCAGATGAATTGGAATTTATATATGAAATGTTATTGTGTATTTCATTGTTCAAGAATTTTTAGGAGTTTGTTATATTCTAGGATAGGTGTTTGAACTGAATGGCATAAATCAACAATAAGTGCATACAATAGTTAATATATTATTAATTACCTCTGTTTTCATGCTTGCTTTTTCATAATGGATAAATGGAATGCATCGATTCTGCTTGAATACGCATCATAGATTTAAATTTACTCCATTAAATCTATTATCCTAATTATTGAAATTGACCTTCACCTTTCATAAATCAATATA